>CAJQZJ010032443.1:2836894-2870207 GCA_907164525.1 Lophiomys imhausi
TTCGATGCTTATCTTCTACTTGGAGTAGAATAGGGGGTGCTGTCAGGCGCTGATATGTCTCGATATCAAAAAAAAAATCTTGATTTAAGATAACATCTTTGAATGCCATATTCTGCAGATCTCTAGGGGTTTTTGAAGATGCCCTAACCATCTCTTGTATTTAGATAAGCAAATGTTGCTTGTCTCTTAGCAACTTGATTACTGGGTAGTTTAGAGAATATCTGTGATAGACTGTCATAGTAGCTAACATTACTCTTATTTCAGGTCTTCAATCACCCCACTGGGTCCCCACATGCTGGTCCTATTTCTATCATCCTCCAGTTCTCCACTTTGAAATGACTTCCTGGGGTCCTTCCCTTTCTTGACAGGTGGTCTGTGGTCAGATCACCATTACATGCTTCCATAGCACAATCACTCATTATCATGACATGTGTAGTATCTATATCCCTTGCCAAACTATATTCCAAATGAGGACACAGACCACAGATTCCTGTTTACCACTGTAACACCAAGACTGTATGTACCAGGTACATCTTCAAAAAGATGTGCAATCAATTAATGTGGTTACATAAAGTTACAGATATTCAAAATTAGCATTGATCAACCAAATACAACCTTATTCTTTTTTCATTTTTATTCAGTGTTTTCATTTATTATTTATAAGAAATGATGAACTATGATACAAAGCTGAACCAAAAATTCTTTTTTTTTAATAAGTGAAATTATATTGTGCTTCCTTAATGATAAAATAATATTTAAAAATCGCCCTGGCTTAATCTCTTCTGAATTCATACTCTACATTTCCAGAATTCTGTGAACATTCATTGCTCTCTCAGTGGGGTAAACAATGGCCAGGGCTTATAAATAAAAAGAAAAAGAATAAAACAAACAAGCTAAATCCCAAAGTGATAAAGAATATTTAAAATGTGAAACAATGTACTTACATCTGTGGATAGGTCTTCTATACTTGTGCTCCCCACTGAAGAAGACACAGCAGAAAATACTTAAGGGGGGAAAACATTCTGGCTCCAAGCCCACCTCGGCCATCAGAATTTTCTTTATCCTGGTCCTTGCTGGTCCTTCTATTTCTATCATCCTCCAGTTCTCCACTTTGAAATGACTTCCTGGGGTCCTTTCCCTTTCTTGTAATAAACCATGTAACATACTCTCCCTGGTTCCTTGTTCTCAAACCACATGCTAGGTTCTGAAAACCTTAATGGAGCCAGGCCTGATGGCGCACACCCTTAGTCCCAGCACTCTGGGATGCAGAGGCAGGCAGATCTCTGTGAGCTTAAACCTGGTCTACAAAGTGAGTCCAGGACAGCCAGAGATACACGGAGAAACCCTGTATCGAAAAAACAAAAACAAAAACTAAAAACTGAACCACTCCCAAAAGAGTGAAAGTGCAATCACGACACATGCTTTCAATAAATGAAAGTAGAGCTCGCTGTAAATACTGCCCCAGAGATTTAGCATGAAGACACACTGGCATTTCAGTATATCTGACTGAAGTACTTAGTTTAATCAGTAACTCCTAACATGGAAAGAACTAGAATGTCTTTACATTTTCCCTCCTTCACACAACTGTGAAGCATAGTTCCTTTCTTATTAAACTACCAACCTACCTGTATTAGCTTCTAAACAACAACTTAAAGTTACTACTCCTAAAATTACATCAGTCTACTAACACCGTTCAAACCAGAATTTTCAATTCCATCCTGCAAAAGCACATTCTCATAGTTTGAATTTAGAGCTGAAATTACCCTTTACAGGGCCAGGCGTGGGTGTTCATACATCTAATCCAGCACTCAGGAGTCAGAGGAAAGGAGATCTGAGTTCCAGGCCAGTCTTATCTACACAGTGAAGTCCAGGCTAGCCAAGGCTACAGGGGATCACACTGGATGCACATGGTGCACAGACACATACACAGAGAGAGAGAAAGAGAGAGAAAACAAAAGATACATGTTGCTTATGAGCGCTAGTCTAATGTAGGAGGGAAGGGCAACTGGCCTACATGGGAAAGGACAGTAGGAGGAGGAATAAAGACATCAGGGGTAGTTTGGTGAATCCTACTAGATTTAGGAGACTAAACCTAGGAGTAGGGAGGTTACAAAGAAATATAAAACAATTTTATATGGCTCAAAGGAATTTCATTAAGCAAATACACTTACAAACATATTTGGGTTTTTAATTGTTTATAACAGAGTTCGAGGAAGGTTTATCTAGTAACTACTAATGTCATACCAGTGAAAAAGCACTTAAGGGGAAGATGATGATTTTTGAACCACCTTGCAGCTGATTACAAGGTACTGCAGTCTGATTATTTCTACAGTAAGATAATCTACAACCTATTTCTCAGAACTTTGAGAGTTTTAAGACACCTACAAATATCCTGAGCATTATGAAGACATTATGGAACAGGATCTCTACTACCCTCCAGGCTGTAAAGCAGGTAGTAAAGAATAAAACTAAAAATAAGTTTAATGACATTACAAACCAAACCTCAAGCTGTAAGAACACAAAAGAGAGACACCTCACCACTTGCAATAAGCAAAGACAAGGAACAAAATACTGAGGAGATTTACAACAGAGTGCTTACAAAGACGTACAGTGAAAAAAAGGACAGCATCTTCAGCAAATGGTGCTGATCTAACTGGGTGTCAACATGTAAAAGGATGCAAATAGACCCAAATTTTATCACCCTGTACAAAACCTAAGTCCAGGTGGATCAAAGCTCAAACATAAATTCAGATACACTATATCTAATAGAAGAGAAAGCGTAGAAAAGGCTTGAACTCATTGACACAGGTGACAACTTCCTGAACAGAACACCAATAGCTCAGGCTCTAAGACCAACAATAATAATGGGACCTCACCGGTCGTGGTGGTCCACACCTTCAATCCTGGTTCTTGGGAGGCAGAGGCAGGGAGATCTCTGTGAGTTCCAGGTCAGCCTGGTCTACAAAGCAATTCCAGGAAAGCCAGGGCTATTACACAGAGAAACTCTGCCTCAAAAAACATAAATGAATGAATGAATGAATGAATGAATGAATGAATAAGATCTCATGAAACTGAAAAGCTTTTGTAAGGCAAAGGACACTGTCATTAGAACAAAACACCAGCCTACCGATTGGGAAAAGATCTTTACCAACCCCACATCCAACAGAGGGCTAAAATCCACAATTTATAAAGAACTCAAGAAATTAAACACCAAGAAACCAAATAATCTATTAAAAAATAAGCTTCAAAGCTAAACCGAGAATTCACAAAGGAGGAATCCCGAATGGCCGAGAGACACTTGAAGAAATGCTCAACGACCTTAGTCATCAGAGAAAAGCAACTCAAGACGACCCTGATATTCCATCTCACACCTGTCATAATGGCTAAGATCAATAACTCAAATGACAGCACATGCTAGTGAGGGTGTGGAGAAAGGAGAACACTCCTCCCTTGCTAGTGGGAGTGCAAACTTATACAACCACTTTGGAAATCAGTCTGGCGATATCTCAGAAAACTGGGAATAATAGTTCTACCATAAGACCCAGGCACACCACACCAGGGCATTTATTCAAAAGATTCTTCACCAAACTATAAAGACATCGGCTCAACTATGTTCATGGCAGCTTTATTTGTAATAGCTAGAAACTGGAAACAACCCAGTTGCCCTTCAACTGAAGAATGGATTAAAAAAAAAAAAAACACCTGTGGTACATTTACACAATGGAATACTATTCCGCTGTCAGAAACAAGGAAATGATGCAATTTGCAACAAAATGGATGGAACTAGAAAGCTCATCCTGAGTGAGCTAGCTAACCCAAACCCAGAAAGACACACATAGTATATATTCACTTATAACTGGATGTTAGCCGTATAGTACAGGATAACTATTCTACAAACCACAAACCCAAAGGAACAGGAACCTAGTGTAACTATCCTATGAGAAACTCCACCCAGCAGCAGATCAAAACAGATGTTGAGACACACAGCCGAACATTAGGTGGAGGTCTGGGAGCTCTATGTACGAGAGGGAGGAAGAATAGAGAAACCCAAAGGGATCAAGACCAACACATGAAGATCAACAGAGACAATCAACCTAGGCCACTAGAGGCTTAAGAGACTGAAATGCTAACCATAAAAAAGAAGAAAGCTTAGACTAGACCTAGACTTCCCCATACAAATATAAATGAGAGGCAACTTTGTCATCATACAGATTCCTTAGCAAGTGGGGGGGCCAGTCTCAGTGACGAACTTTGTTACCTGTTAGTGAGACACTTTACCTTAGCTGTGCTGCCATGTCAAATCCCAGAGCAAGAGGAAGTTCTTAGCTCTCATGTGACTTATGAAATAAAGGGGGGGGGGTGATTTGTGAGAGCTCCCACACTAGAGGAGAAAGATAGGTGGGAGAGGGGGTAGAGGGTGGGAGGGTGGAACCAGGATGGGAGGAGGAAGGAGGCTGTGATTGAGATGTAACTTGAATTAATAAATAAATGTTGTAAAAAAAAAAGAGAGTGCTTAGTCAGGGGTGGGATAAAATTCAACAGTGGTAGGTTTCATAACACATTCTCTACTAGACAGTTCATCAACCAATAAAAAAAAAAGGGAGAGAGAGAGACAGAGAAAATGTACAGCTAGCTCTAGAACATTTCCTCTCCTTAGGAACTTCACAGTCACAGCAGCTAAAAGGAGAACAACACACAACTTCAGCTCTAAAATTAGCACAAGTCATTCTGTGTCCTTCATTTATTTTATTTTAATTACCTTTCGGGGGATTGCTGGAAAAAGGCTGTCAGCTGCTGCAGGAGTAGTGGCCAGCAATCAGGCCGGTGCTCAAGCACGGTGATCAAAGGGTGAGGATGATTTCTGGGAAACACAGGAAATCACGTTGTTAACTATCATTTCAGGAACACACATTCTATCTACCCAAATACAGCAGCAAAAAAGCCAACGCCAGCTACAGACATTTTCCAGGATCTATGTCACAAAATTGTCACTTCCTGAACCAGGGAGGTAGTTCATGAGAACTGACTTTTCCCCCATTTTATGTAATTCTTCTCTTGAAAAGAAAATGGATCCAGTCTCACAGGTCTAAATTGGACAATGGGTCCTGCAGTTTAATAGCTTGGGATTCGCCAAGTCTCCTAAATCCAGTAGCTCTCTCCAAACTATCTCTGATGTCTTCATTCCTCCTCCCTTCTCATGCAGGCAAGTTGCCCGTCCCTCTCACATTAGGCTAGCTCATAAACAACACATATTTTCTCCTCTCATGTTTGCTTGTTTGTTTTATGTATGTCTGTACATCATGTGCATCCAAGTTTCTGGAGGGCAGAAGAGGGTATTGGATCCCCTGGATCTGGAGTTGCAGATGGTTGTTAGCCTCACTGTGAGTGCTAGGAATTGAGTCACTGTTCTCTGCAAGAGCAGCCAGTACTCTTCTCGCTGAGGTATCTCTCCAGCCCATTCTCATCTTTCTACCTTCTCAGTACGTGGTTCTTTATCACCCTGCATATCCAGGATGAAGAAAAAAAATGTTCCTCCCATCTCAAATAGCAAAGTTTCCAAACTGAAAATGCTTAAAACTACCATTGTACAGGAATTGACATTACTTGGCCTATTTCCATTAAGATATCTAAAAAGCCTTTATAAAACATAGGATCTGAAATCTGGAGGATTCTCAAAGAACGGGGCTTTAAAAAAGAATGAAAAAGCACAACACAGATCATTTTTTTCAATAGTTCAAAATCCTAATAACAATTGTAAATGTGCCATGTTTTTGCTTTTAACTTTACATTTATTTATGCATTTGGGGGAGGAAAGGCACCATGGGGTGAATGTGGAAATCAATGGACAACTCTTGGGAGGCAGGTCCCCCTCCACCGTGTGGGTTCTAGGGATTGAACTTGCCAGCAGCAGGTACATGTAGATAAGTATTTCTTTAAACTTATTTGGGTAATGCTAGAGATTGAACTCAGGACTTCACACATGTTAGGCCAGTGCTTTCTCAAGCTTCATCTGCAGCCTTCAAGTGACTTCTTAGAGACAGTCCTCTCGATTCATTTTAAATTGGTATGTGTTTGTTTGTTTATTGAAGAAGGGCATGTGTATCATGGAGCATGAGTGGAAGTAACAGGACAACTTTTTTAAAAAAAATTTTTTTAAGAAAAAGAAATAAGCTCCTTACTCCACTTAACTTTTTGCCTCTTCCTGTTCTCCCCCCCAAAAAAAATTACTGTACCTCCTTAATCTTCTTACCCTTATTCCTCTTCCTGTCTCTCCCACCTCCACAAGATATCAACTGCAGATCAATCTCCCCTTCAAAACACAGTCAACTTAAATCAGATCGACAGAAATTTACAGTCATTTCAAAATAGTAGAAATGACACGCATATGCAAAGAACTCTTATTCTGACACAACTGTGTTCCACTCAGAATGCAAGGAACCATTCATTCACTTTGTTGCGGGAAACTGAGGGCCTATTTCACCAGCCACTGAATTCAGCCAATTCCAGTTAGCGTCTCGGACTTAATCTCTAAAGATTAAATGAAGTACAATATGCCACTAAAATAAAGGTCCAGATTAATTACTGATTTATACCTCTGGTTAATTAACTTGTCCAGACATTCTAAGTGACAATATTGTGAAGAATAATGTACAATAGCCAGGCGTGGTGGCGCACGCCTTTAATCCCAGCACTCGGGAGGCAGAGGCAGGCGGATCTCTGTGAGTTCGAGGCCAGACTGGTCTACAAAGCGAGTCCAGGACAGCCAGAGATACACAGAGAAACCCTGTCTCGAAAAACTAAAAAAAAAAAAAAAAGAATAATGTACAATATTGATTAGAAGAGGCTGATAATCTTGAAAGAAGTGAAATAGAAAAAACATTGACTCTTGTTGATTAGTATTTGATTACTAATATTACACTATTTCAAATGAACACAAATAACCTAAAATCAATTATAATTGCCAAAATTTTGTCTTTATACTTTAAGCATAATGAACCGAAGAGCTAATTCTCCCTCATGAATCATCAAATTAATGTGAATAGATGTAAAACTAATACATAAAGGCTTACACTCAAGTTAGAAAATGGCTGTAACCTTAAAAATTAAACAAACTGCACCACCATCATGCATAAGAGTGACTAACTCTTAGCACCACCTGCATGTCGGACAGACAGTCTCCACAGTGGGGTCTATTCTATGCACCACAGCTTGCTTAGCAGCAACCTGGTTCCCCCTCCAGATACCCTTGTACTCCCTCCAAGTGCTGACAATCAAAAATGTCTTCTGGCTCTCCTTAATGTCCCTGTTGGAACAAAACTGTCCATCTCAGAACCACTGACTAAAGTCCACCACAAGTGCAGTGGGAAACACAAAACTGAACAGAGTGTGGTACTAGGCCCTGTCTTACACAGAACTGGAAGTAATCAATCATGACCAAAGTTTTCATTCCTCATGGAAATACATGTAACAAAAATTAGCATTGGATACACAAGAAAAGTTAGAAGTCTTAAAATGGAAAAAAATGTAAAATTATTCCTTTACAAAATAAATCTAATTCTAAAATAAACATCATTAGAGAATATACATGCTAATTTGAGTATGACAGAAAATGAAGTTATTATCTTATCAAAAATATTATAATTGGAGCATATAAAATGTCATAAGGCTGAGTATAGTTCACTCTTGATGTATTCAAGATTTGATTATTAAATTTATGGATTATTCAAGATGTTACTTTCTTCCTTTCACTTGCTGTTTGCTAGCCATTCACCGTCTTTAAAATGTATTCAAATGAGAAAGTTCTTTAAGGCATTTGAAAGGAAACATAATTTAAACTCCAAAATTTTACGTTGGAGGAGCTTCCTGACTGTGGTTGCCTCACATTCCTTCCCGGCACCACGAGCTCTCTATCATGGTAGCTGTCATTGGAACTCTGAACCAAATCAAACCCTCTTTCCTTAAAGTAAATTCATTCATCATTCAATTATCCTCAAGTCTGTTACTCACGCTAGATAGTCAGTATACTCCATCCTCTGTTCAAAATGCATGGGATGGCCCTCTAGTCCACCAGGTCACCGGAAAAACTAATGGTGGTGGCCACTGAGTAGTACGTTTTGAGAACAAAGCCTAAGTGTGGATGTCACCATTGTCTTCATTGTAGTGTTTTTATTCAAGCCATGGCCATGCAGCACCCTTATACTCTTTTACTGTTAAATAGTCACGTCCCTATATAAAATAAAACTAAAACTGGAGGTGGGGGATGTAACAGTGGGAGCAAGAAACATGAAACTATTAAAAAAAAAAACATAGAGATAGAGTCTCATGTAGCCAAGACTGGCTTCCAACTCACTACATAGCTTGCCTCCACCTCCCTAGGGCTAGGATTGTAGGTGTGCACCACCATGACCAGTTCATGCAGAACAAACCTAGGAACTATACACACTAAACAAAAACTCTACCATTGAGCTACATGTCCGTCTCCAAATTTATATTCTCCAGCAAAGCATGGGATCTCAACCAAGAGAATTAGTCTCTCTTGACCAAAGTTTCTTCATCTGTAAAATGAACTCAGGCTAGATAGCTAACAGCTGGAGCTGCGTAACCCATGTGAATACTAAATCCCAAGCAGAGGACGCAATCAAACCCTGCAAAAGCAGCAAACCACAAAGATGGCGCTCCCACTGGTAATTGTATGGCAAAGCATGAATAGCTCTAAGGCCGGTCGGTGTCTGTGAAATCTAAGGCCTCATCTATTTTTATCTCAGAGAGAAAAAAACATCCTGCATTGTCTGCTTCCTAGGAAAGTCAAGTGCTGTGTCCAGAAGGAAAAATGATTAAATCAGAATTTCCTAGCTCCTGAGACAGTTTCTCCTTAAAGGAGAATAGTATCATTTCTAAAGATCAAAATCAATACAAATCAGACAACTAGGTCACTCTCCAATGGCCTCCAGTACCTGTAAATCTCTTACTGTGCTTTGGTTTTCTTTGGCATGCCACATGAACCAATACGTTGAACATTTTTGGTACTTTCCTATTTTGTGACATGCAAACATTTTAACTGATATTCTGAGTAAAGCACATAACATAATTCCTAACAAATAGAAGAGTCCCATCAACACTAACCAGGGTAAATTTATCTGTTAGGGCACAGTTGGCCTAGAAGTTGGGTCTCTGTCTTAATATGTTTTATTTCCTATTATGTGTCAAATGCACTTCTAAAATGAATGTAATTACACACACATACACACACCAAACATTTGCACATGTTATTTTTTAAAACTCAAACTGCTTTATTCATGTAGTCCTAAATGAAAGACTACAGTACATCATGAAAAGTCAGTTTTGTTCCAGAGTCAGTACTGTTCAGAGTAGGGAATGTGAACCACAAAGAAGCTTACAGGCTTAGATGCAAATATCTCTTTGCTCCCCACCTTTTACTAGTATTACTGGCAATGGAGAGCAGTGCGTGCATCTGAAATTAAAGAGCAGAGGGAAAGAAAAATGATATATGCATGGTTCCAGCCAGACTGTCACAGCAGCAATGATAAAATAAGGTATTCGACCGTGGTCACCTCTTCAAGAATAAATGCATCAATCTTAATAGAAATGAGGGAATAAAACAATTAGCCGTGTGGCAGCTAAATCAGGAGGCAAAAGTTATCTGTAACCTTTAGGTCACCTCAACCTTTTGCTTCATCTCTGAGTATCAGAAAGCTACAGTGTGATTTACATCGTGAATTCAGTAACTGGTACAAGCGCCCTTTTCTGAGTGAGAAACAATGCCTGCAAGTCACAGTGCATTTCCTTGTATGCAGCTGTGACCCTGGTGCTTTCAGAGCACTGCACAGCACTCACTCCATCAAATATGCATTTTAAAACCATTTCTGTACCTGCTCAGAATTTTGATTGGAAAGTGCTGGTGGAAAGCTGGGTGTTATTTTAATCTCTGAAGATAAGTTAAAAGACTCATAATAAGAAAATGTTCTGAGGATTACAACATGGATAGTACTGCAAAAAGAAAGAATGAATCAAAAAGAGAAATTAGCGTACTTATAAAGCATGGGGTCACATAATTTGAAACAGACATATTTGTGTGTTTTCCATAGGAGTGCCTGAGGAAAACACAAGAGTGAAAGTGCTTTTGTCTACACCGTTTTGACTGATTATATCTTCCCTTAGATCTGTCAGCAAGCTAGGGAGTATATAAGGTTTTTATTAAACATGTTCCTTACTACAGTTCTGCCCTCACAGTCATCCTTCCCTGGGATCACCATTCAAGAATCAGACTTTTAATGCAAAGTTATCCTTTAAAAAGAAGGTGATGACTTGTGATTGGTGGTCTGGAGGGAATATAGGTGCTTAAAGATCTAAGACACTTATACACCATCATCATGCACAATAAATAAGCCAAAAAAGAAAAATGGAATGATTTTCATGGCTTTTAGATGTGTTTTTGAAACTACCATGGCAGTTTTTATATCAGCAGCTATATATAGAAAATTTTACACATTTTCTAGGGACCACTGCTGGTTGAAGATGTATAATATATATATAAGCTTAATCTTTACATATGACTGTCAATCCTAGCTGGAAATTCCACATGTTTAGAATCATTAATAAAAACCATAAACAAAGATATTCATAGTTGGAAGAGAAAAAAGAAGAATGAAGTCAGAAGCAAAGCATTCACGTAGACAGAAACAATCAGACTGCAAAGAGTCTGATAAGCCTTCAAGGCACTGCTGCCCAAGCTCACCCAAGTACTGCCTGGCTTGCTTTTTTCTTTCTTTCTTTCTTTTTTCTTTTCTTTTCTTTAAATTTAGTCCCACTGGGTTTGTTCAAGGGCAGAAGAGTCTGTGACTCTGTTTCTCATCTTCCTCCTCCTGATCTTTCATAGAATTGCCATAAGATTTTTGAACTTAAATGAAAAAAGTTAAAACTATGTTCACACATTCCTAAGTCAAAGATTAAAAACTGGAAAGGGCTCTTAACAAAGATCCTGATGGTAATTCCCCAATGGTAAGTGGGTACCACCATATTAAAGCAGACTGTGTATCTAGGGTAATTGCTACATAAGCAATCTGTTTTCAGAAGACCCGTAAACACCATTCCCCACCCCCCAAAGAGGCTACATATGGTAGGTATGTTCTCAAGTGAAATAACAGCTTCCTGAGTATCCTCGCCAGTAATTAAGACTAAGGTTTATTTTTAATAACTTTTTAAAACTAGTTACCTTCAGAGTAAATGTAAAAGCCAAAACATTAAAAATTCCCTTCCTCTAGTAAACAAAAAAAAAAACTGATATAAATAAAATGTGGTATATACATGCATTAGATAAAGGGAGTGAAGCACTGGTATATGCTATAACCCAGATGAAACCTTGAAACCATGCCAAGAAGCCACATACAGGGCCACACATTATATGGTTCCATCACATGAAAAGTCTAGAATGTGCAAACCAAATAGAAGTACTTTCCAGCCCTGTGTAAGGGGCTTCCTTTGGAGGTGATACAATGTTCTGACATTAAGTAGTATTGGGAGTTAGATAATTTTATGAACGTAAATAAAATCCACTTACTCAAACAACTTAAAAGCATTTTATGTCATATAAATTATATCTCGATAAAAAAGGACCACTAAAAAACATCTTCTAAAGTTCAGTGTAGTATGATGACAACACATGCCTGTAACCCCAGCACTCCGCCACCTGAGTCCCCAAACCAGCCAGGGCCACAAAGCAGGAACCAATCTCAAAATAACAACAATGAAATTTATGCTACACATTGTAAACTTAAGGGTTAGAACGATGACTCAGTTTGTAAAGCACTTGCTGTGGAAGCCTTAGGACCTCAGTTCAGATCCCCAGAATCAATGTAAAGCTGTGCACAGTAGGATGAATCTGGAATCCCCAAGCTCTTACAGAGACATAGTAGATACAGAGGCACCAGGCATGCATGATCTTCCACAAACTAGTTTGGTGTAAGCATCAGTGAACCACAAGAGAGCGTGTGTCACACAAGGTGGAAGGTGAGGACTAACCTCCACATGTATGCCAAAACACAGACACACCTGCACTCACATGTATCACACCAACACCACACACACACACACATACACACAAACACACACACGCCAGTGTGCAACTGGATGGTGAACATTTTTAGACCAGCACTTGGGAGGCAGAGGAAGTTGAATCTCTGAATTCAAGGCCAACTTGAATGGTCTACATAACAAGTTCCAAGTCAGCCAGAATTAAATGGTAATATCATCTCAAACAAAAACAAACAAACAAAATCACAATAAGTATCAGCAACCACATACTATTTTAAATTGTTAGCCTTTTCATTTTGGAAACATCTGTATATCGCATAAATTATAATAATATAATAAACATATTAAATTGTGTTTCCCTGAAAAATAATTCCAAGTTAAAATCTCATCTATTTCTGATAATTTATCATTTCAACCCTCCTCTTTGCCACTAAGGGCATTGAGGCACGGGCAGTAGGGATCACTGTTTTGAAGCCTTCACAGTGAACACTACGGGTAAGATGATGTGAGGTTCTGCATAGTCTCATTGTCTCCCCACAGATTTCTCCTCAGTTCTGACTGGAAAGTGACACCTTCGAGGTGAAGCAATCACACCAGAGTGACTACGCGATCAAACTTCAACCCACAATGAACAGCAGGATGGCCATCACTGGTGCCGGGTGTGTCTCCTCAGACACTCATGGTGCTGTTTATGATGTTCAAAACTGCAAATGCCGTAAGAGACACAGAAGGGTGAGAAAGGGTTCCATGTTATAAAAGAATTTGTTAAATGACAACTGAAGATAACATACAATCCTAAACAATATCCTATACATTAAAAAATAAAAAGAAAAATTAGAAAACATGATGTCCCACTATTCTTCAAATGGTTTTTCAAGACAGAGTTTCTCCATGTAGCCCTGGCTGTCCTAGACTTGCTTTGTAGACTAGGCTAGCCTTGAACTCACAGACAGCTGAGTGCCTCTGCCTCTCAAGTGCTGGGATTGAACGAGTGTGCCACCACACCCTACTCTTTAAATGAAACTTAAAAGTCTTTGCTATGGCCACCTCTCCTGAGCCATGTGCAGGTCTCCCCTCACTTGAGTACCAAACAGTCATTCTGCCTTCCTTGGGCCCCTCCAACACATGGAGCTCTCAAGTGGCACAGCGTCAGCACTGGAGAAGTTATTTGAGCTATTCAAGTTACTAGTACCACAACTTCCTTCAAAACAAACAGTAAAAGACAAATGCAAAAAGTTACAGCTTAGGAAAAAAAAAAACATAGTTATCAAAATTAAAAATAGGACTGTATTTTGATAACCACAACCACAAACCAGTCTCTGCAATTACATATTAGTATTTTCCGGACCTCTTGCTGGTTTTTCTCTATTTGATTACCTACAGGATTAAATCTGACTTCAATGATGTCAGAGAATCAACATGAATTACGAAGTATCTCAGCCTTTAGGATCCTTAGTTCTCCACCCATAAAAACTACAAATGGAGAACTAAATACACGCATAGGGTGCAAAGTTTCAATCCACTCAGGGTCCAACCATACTTTGCTATTGACCTCATCGCCTACCTCAGAGTATACCATCTGCCAAGTCATTAAATATTCTCTCATTCCAGAAAGTACAGCTTCCCACGAATAGGATTCTGAACATTTGATATTTGTACATGTCAGCCACTGTCTGGCACATCAGAATAAAGCACAAATTCTGGAACAAGCAGTCACTGCTCATGAATTCACAGCTATTTCCTCACTTCTGCTGAGAGAAGAGCGACCGTAAAAAGGTTGTCATAATATGAATATGCAGAGAAAAAATTTAAAGCAAAGCACAGGATGAAACCTCATGGAAATGGCATATTACAAAGCACATGAGAAAACCAGCCTCTAATGACTGGCAAATCATATGAATTTAGTTATTCACACTTGCAGCCAACAATTCAGACCCAACAATGGGAGGAGAAGTCTCAACTAAAAGATGCCTCAATAGCAATAAAATGAAAATAATATGTTAATTAGTTTAAAATTTGTTTACAAGTAGAAAAGCATTTCTAAAGTTTTGGAAAACAGTTTCAGTTTAAACTGTTTAAACTAAACCAGGTCATAAACTTCACTGTATCCTGTGAGCAGACATGTTGTGTCTGTCAACCTCATACTTAAAAAAAAAAAATGGGATTGGCTGCCAGCATTTAATCAGGAGGATTCACACAGAAACCTTCCATTTATTAAAAGGTCTGGCAAGGTTGATTTCCCATCACCTCTCTGTAACCAAGGCTGGCAATGCTCCGTAAGACCTTCTCATGGGACCTCGGTCTGACCACAGTCACTCTGAACCTTGTTCAGTCACAGGTATATTGAGAAGTTCTTAGAGGATGCTAATGCACATCTGCAGTTGACACTTAGACGCTTGGTGTTTTGTGTTTGCTTAAAGCTCCTGAGCTAATTGCGAGAACCAAATGTACTCCCCTTTGTCTCCCAGTTACTCCCGTCCTCAAAGGTAGTAGTAGCTGCAGTCCTATTAAAATGTAGCCATCCAATCTCGATTGAGCCATGAAGCTCATGGAAGATGCTCCAGAAGGAACAAGATCAACTTGTAATCAACGTCACTCAAATTCCAAGACAAGTGTGTGTTTCAGGCCCAGCTTGCAAAATTGCATATGGAAGACTTTGAGGATAAACTCCTCATGCATAGGGAGCCCTGACAACCTGTGTGGGTTTCTAAGAGGGTATTTAGGACTCTCTTCCTCTCCTGCTCCCACAACCACCCACCCACCATCTGACCGTGAAGACACTAACTAGCATATGCTAGAGACATGGAATTAAGACATTGAATGAATTCATGACCTCCTACATTCTCTCTCTTTGCATCTGCCTGCTCTCTTTGGCTTGGTTTTTCTTTA
Source organism: Lophiomys imhausi (assembly GCA_907164525.1). NCBI lineage: Eukaryota > Metazoa > Chordata > Mammalia > Rodentia > Muridae > Lophiomys > Lophiomys imhausi. Next base: position 2,851,835 of record CAJQZJ010032443.1, read on the forward strand.
GAATCATCCTGTAGTTCTTTCTGTTCCTATGTTCTCCATTGTAGATGGCTAACATGGTAAGACAAACTTGGTTCTTTGAAGCTGAGAGGCATACATGTCATACTTAAAAAGGGAGGTGAACCTAAGTCACACAACGTGCCCCCTATCCTAAACAGTCTGGGGCCTTTGCAGCCCAAATGTGGTGCCATCAAGTTCTTGGATGCTGAAGAAAGATTTTCTAAATGTGAGACACAAAATGGCCAATCAGGAATCATCCATATCAGGAAGCAATTGGATGAACATGCTGACTCCTGAGTCACTGAGACCTATGGGATGAGTGACAATCTCTGGCAATCAACACTGAGAAGCAGGAAGTCTAAGCATCTCTCAAGTCTACTTTATTCATACAGAGTTTGAGAACCACTGAACTCTAAACCCAACAGAAGGGGCAGCTTCATTAGGGCCCCTGCTCCTCACATATTCTCCCCCACACCTGTATGCCATAAGCTATCCCACACACCCAGTTAAAACCATGAATTCTGTCATTAGGATTCAAATTAATCAGCCATTTGAACAACAAGGCAAACATTTTTAAAACACAGCTATATACTGGCTAAGTCATTAATATCATGAAAAAACAGATTAGTTTCACACTCAAAAAGCCAGTTATATGTCATACTATGATTTTAAACTAATCTCGTACCTCTCAGTATAGTCCTAAGTCCCTCACAGCCCTTTTACACACGGCTCACCAGCTGTTTCTGCAATGCCAGTTGATACTGCTAACCAGCACACAGCAAAGAAGGCTCTAAAACACCTTGACAATTTTATGCTTGACTCAGGTAATCATAGCTCTCTTGAGGGGAATCTGCACTTCAGACTTACCTTCCCCCTGCTCCTGCCATCTACAATCCCCTCTGGGGGAACTTCAGGCTCTAATACACTCGATTACACTCTACAGATTTATAATGCCAAACAGTCATTCACATAAGGGCTCTCCATAAACATTACCGGATTTATGCCAACTTGGGTGATTGATTTGGACCTCTTAGTGTGCCACCTCATTTCAAGGCAAACCTTACATATCCACTTCTCTTTAGTTCCTTAACCTGGGCTCCCTAGACACACCTTGTACCTACTGTTTTGTGAAAATAAGATTATGGTTAGAAGAAACAGTAATAAGACAAAAGGAATTATAGAAGGGATAGCGGGTGAGGCAAGGCAGATGAGTGAAGTCAATCACACACAATAGGGACAATCAGTTTGAAAATGAGAATAACCGTAATGTTTCAGTATAATAGAATAGTTCATTTGACCATCATCTAAGCTTATACTTCTTAAATATTAATGAGCCTGTGAGTTACCTACAAATATCTTCCAAAATGAAGGCTCTACTTCAGGCAGCCTACAATGCAGACCAAAAAGATCCCTGCTACCAAGTTCCCAGGTACTGCCCATGCTATGGTGGCCCTGCTACTTGGTGAGGGTAGGTGGGGGCAGCAGCATGGTCACCTGGCTGCTTGTCAGGACCCTGGTGTCCACTTCAGACTTAAGCAGAGATCCAGGGTCAACTAGTGTGCACACCAGACAGCAGCCTTCTGCCCCACGTGCCCACTGAGAACCAGATTCACCTGGGAGCACTTAAAAATGAGGAGGGCTCCTAGCAGAGACTAGCCCGGTGAGCTATTTGGATGGTGGCGCATTTGTTTCTTTTAAAGCATACCCAGGTGGTTCTGATGAGCAAATGATATGGAGAACCAAAGATTTAAAATACCCTCCTGGGAAACGGGAAATATAAACTGACTGCTAATGGGATGAGGAATTTCTTTAGAGGAGGAAGAAATGTTCTAAATTTAACTATGGTGAAAATTGCATAACTGTGGATGAAAACCACGGAACTATACACTTTAAATATGTCCCTCACGTGATCTGTGAATTATATCTCAATGAAGCTGTCATAGAGAATGATTAAAACCCTTAGTAGCTTCTCGACAGAAAAATAAAAATATAATGGAACAACAATGAAATTGAATTATTTTCTATCCTGGAAATTTAGACCAAAATTTTGAATTTCTTTTAAACATGGGCAGGACAATTGCCCCTAAAGAAATACTAAGATCCCTCACCAACTCTTCAGGACCAAGTCTGCTCAAGGTAATAGATGAAAGAAAACCACAAGCTAACACCTTGCATTACTATCATGCTGAACGAAAGAAAATAAAAGGAAAAATAAGGAAAGAAGAGGAAAGGGAGAAGAGAAAGAGAAATGGGGAGAGGAAAAGGAAGGAATATTTATCTATTTGAAAAACTTGCCATGCCAAGAAAAATATGTAAAATACAAATCTGACCTTGTTTTTAAAAATAGCCTAAGAAGATCTAAATAATATGCTCAAAAAAAGAGAAAGATCACAGGCAACAATAACATTATAGGACTGGACACTGCTCACTGATCATCAGGCAGAAAACACCACAAGCATAGGGAATTAGCAGGCAACATGGTTCCAAACACGCCCAAGGAGCTTCTGGCCAAGGTCACTGTGAGCTCAATCCACCACAACCCATGTAAGCCACGTCCACCCTCAATCCCTAAGTCACCCCTATTTATGGTCCCATACCCTCCTTCTCTGAAATACAAAAATTCTTTGTGTGTCAGATTCCTAAGATAGCATGAACTAGTCACACTCATCTTCTGGGTGCTTTGCTGAGAACCCTTCTGTTAACAAATGGCTTCCTGGGAGCCTGCAGGGAATAATAAGTGACATCTTCAAACAGAGTAGGACACCCTCCTTCCCAGAGAGTCCCCCACGAAACCCAGTGCCTTCTGTGTTTACTGCTGTGCATTTTCTTTTTACAATAACTCTACCATATCACATTCTACAGATGACACAGAGAAACCAAATGTTATTCCTCACTAGACCTTTACCTGGGTAATTGCACTTGAAAATGAGTTGTCTCCTATTACTTTCCAGGGTGAAGAAACTTGCCTTCCTACACCATACAAACCCCTGTGCTTTAAAATATTTGCTCTATGAGCTCTTCAGTTTTCGAAGTTCTGAGAGAAAACAAAACAGTAGCATGTTGTTGTTGTTGAGACAGGTCTCCTGTATTCAGAAGTGTGGATCCTTCTGTTTCCACCTACCGTGAGCTGAGATTACACAAAGTGACATTTACGTATTCTAAAGCAAAAACAAAAAGCCACTTCAATTTTGAGTAGCAGATTTCAGTTCCAAAGAGTCAGCCCTGAAACCCACACTGGTGATGCTCAGCACGTTGTCAACTCTGTCATTCCTGTGTCTTTGAAACAGACACTTCCTGAGGAATAAAGATCCACAACAACTGTGTGTATATCCTACTGGATTGAAAACTCATTCTTAGGAAATTATATCTTGTTCATAACTTAGCCAATGATATAAAAATGCCTTTAATTAGAAAGGAAGAGGGAAGGACAGCAAAATAGGTTAGCAGTAAAGGCACTGATGCCAGGCCTGGTGACCTAAGTTTGAGACTTGGACTCACATAATGAGAGGAGAAAACAACTCCCAAAAGTTGTCCTCCAGCACACACACATGCACACACACACACACACACACACACACACACACACACACGCACGCACGCACGCACGCACGCACGCATGCACGCACGCACACGCACGCACGCATGCACACACACACACTCTCTCCACACATGTATACTCACACACATGTACACTCACATGTACACAATCATGAACATTTCTACAAATGAACACTCAAACATATACACACTCCCACTCACACACACATATACACACACTAAATGCAATTTTTTAACTGAAATTAAATAAATACAAAACAAGAGTACAGAAGACTTACCTGATAGTATACACATCCCTAATGTCCTTCTCCCCATTTTGTCCTTCCTTTAGTGCTTGCATTTGTAATAATTTCACAAGGGCTTTTATCAAACCAGGCATATTCCTGTAAAGACATATAATAACATCCTAAATATGCTGGACTTAAAATGAATATGCTAAGCAGCTTCTTAATCCTGTTTTTCCTTCTTGTGATCCCAGATGTTGGAATAAGAGCCTCACACACACTAGTCAAGTACTCTAATGAGCTACACCTCCCTCCAATCCCACCATTCTTAAACCACTGAGGACCTGCCACCCACACTGAACAGTGGGCACTTACAGATGCTCAGCTCATTTCTCACTTGAGTACAGCCAAGACTCCTGTACAAAAAAGGAAAGCATGACCAAAGAATCAAACCAGCTATCAATCACCTCCCTACACACACTTGGGGAAAATCAATCAGAGAAAAAAAGCAAACATTAGCCCACATAATTTGACTCAGTGACCACATCAGTTACCCAGAATAAATGATCAAGTCATTTATAAATATTAGCAGACCATGAAAAATAACCAGACATAAGAAATAGATCAACCACTCAAAGGGGTGGGCCAGGGGACCAATTAAAGCAAAACAAAAGCCATTAAAGGAAAATTAATAAAGAGAAGAATTACACTTTAAATTTTTTCCTTATTTTGTAAGAAATAGAATACATATATCAAAAAGGAAAGTAAGTACCCTTTTAAAATAAGTCTTCCTTACAAATTTTTAAAATAAAAATGGCTTACTAATTTTAAGTAATTTTTTAAAACCATGTTTGCTAACATTTACTAAACATCCACTATAAGCTAAGTATTCTGCTAAGTGTTGTAACATATTGGTCATACCATATAGAACAGAGGACTTTCCATCTGCACTAACTTTAAGGTCAGGAAAAGACTTAAGCTTCCCATGATTTGGGACATTTACATGAGCTGTGACTAAATTGTACATTTTAATGGCATTTAATAATTTCCATCTGACTACACAGTAGGCCACAGCACCAACAGTCGTGGCTGTCGTCTACTGGGCACACACGTTGTGTGGTCAGTCCAAACCCAGATGTGATGCATGCAGAACACACGCTGGATTTGAATCCTTCAACATAAAAGGGGTGAGGACACACTCAATAAGGAAGAATGGGGGGCTGGAGCGACAGCTCAGTGGTTAAAAGCACCGACTGCTCTTCCAGAGGACTCAGGCTTGATTCCCAGAATCCACAGAGCATCTCTAACTTCAATTCCAAGGCCTCTGTGAGCACCAGAAATGCATGTGGTACTCAGACATTGTGCATGCAAAACACCCATACACATAAAAACATTTTAAAAAATAAGAAGAAAGAACAAAAAACATGACCGCATGTTAAAATTGTATTTTGAAAGCCGGTGTGGTGGCGCACGCCTTTAATCCCAGCACTCAGGAGGCAGAGGCAAACGGATCTCTGTGAGTTCCTGGCCAGCCTGGTCTACAAAGTGAGTCCAGGACAGTCAAGGCTATTACATAGAGAAATCCTGTCTCAAAAAAAAAAAAAAAAAAAAAAAGTTTTTGGATATTTGGGGGTTACATAATGTTCATTAATAAAATCAGTGTCATCAGTTTCTTTTTACTTTTTTAATCTAATTATCAAAAAGAAATTTAAATTTATTTTATTATTTGTGCGTGTGCATGCTTGCAGAGGCTAAAGGTGTCAGATCCCCCAGGATCTGCAGTTATAGGTAGTTGTGAGTTACCTGATGTGGGTGCTGAGAATCAAACCTGGGTCCTATGGAAGAACAGCCAGTGCTCTTAATCAAAAAGCCACCTCTGCACCCCAGCTATCAGAAAGCTCTGAGCACCATTTATAGCTCATATGCATGGCTCATGCTATATTTCCACTTCACAGCATTGCTGTTGACACTCCTGAGATTTAGTTCCTAAGTAGATTCTTCTGGGACTGTCAACATTTCCCTTCCAGTTGAAGAATTTTCCACAGTATTTTCAATAGTAGTTTTTCCCTTTCATAGGAATCCTCTTACATGCCCGTGCAAGTGTAGAGTCACAAATGAACCTTTTGTGATGGGGATCACAAGCATATGGTCTTTCTCAAGTATGAATCCGTCACAAACAGGTCCCCACACTAAATGAAAGCCTTGAAGCAAAGATTCTCTCTCCTGGTGCTCAGTGGGTAAAATGCTTGTTGTAGAGTGCAAGACCTGAGTTTAGATCCCTAGAATCCACATAAAGGGTGGACACAGCAGTACATGTCTGTAATTGTAGGACTTAGGATGGGGTAGGGAAAAGGGGTAGGTTCAGTGAAAGACCTTTATCTCTAAAGGATAAGGTAGAAAAAGATAAAGTGGAGAGCAGGAGAATAAGAAGGTACCAACATTGACCCCTAGCTTCTATATGCACATGAACAGGCAAGCTCACTCGTGCACTGGCGCGACACACACACACACACACACACACACACACACACACCCCACACACACATGATTATGTCTTCTATGTATGTTCTTGGGTGGCTGTCAAAGATTAGCTTTGCTCACATACCCCTTAATGATTTTGACAATTTCATGGTACTTTACCTCGTTCAACAAAATAGCCAGTTGATCTCACTGTGACTCAATAAAATTGTTATTTTTATAGTATATAAAAAATTTTATAGAGTGCATAGCATATTATATTTTATAACAGAAAGCTGCTGGGGATACTTCATACTATCACAGACAGTTTGATACACAACTGGCGGTGGGGATGGATGGAGACAATAGGGCCATGGCCACAGGCCCACACCAAGAGCCTTTCAACAGAAGGCTGAATGGACTAGATCTGTGCTTTAGATAAGAGCTTTCTTTGATGGTGACAGAGCAGGTGATGAGAGGTCTGGGAACCCCACAGGCCGTCACAGGGTCTGCTCCGAGAACACAAATGCAAGGGGGTCCTGCTTGTCTTTACACAGCAGTGGGAGAGCATAATGATCTCCAAAGGCTCAGAGACATTTCCTGACTGGCTGCTTTGCAAAGCTATTTGCAGCGCCATGACTGCTGGCCAAGGCCCAATCCTTTTCTTGGTGAGGTGGGCATCTGCAAGAGGATAGGCCACAATCCTGGAGCAGCCCACCTCAGAGAGGCTGAGACAAAAGCTGAAGCACACACAGTCTGTCTTAGGAAGGTTTGCGGACAAATGCCATTAGGTAATGGATCCAGGTCTTGCCTGTTTCTGTCCATTGGGATTGTTGAGATTCTTTTGATAATCCTCTTTTGACTTCTCTTACTTAGAGGGGAGCTATCTCAATACTCACAACCTTGAAATGAATTGCTCCTTTACAATTCTTCATCTATTTATTTTATTCAGAATTAGGGGGCTGGCCTGTGAGGAAAGTGGGTCACAAGGAGTGGCTCCTCCCAAGTAGCACTCCTTTTAAAAGACCCAGAGACTTTCAGCTTGGAAGCTGAAGCTGAGAGAACCTTCAATTGAAGAACCTTCCCTAGTTGGGACTGTCCAGCCTCAATGGCCAAGTAACACAAAGTCACTCCCCTCTCCTCAGACCTTCCCTATATCTGACTCTTCCAAATATGCTAATTCGCTAAAGAAAATAAGCCAGGTCTCAAGACTGCATTCTGCCTAATTCTGCATGGTTGGACTCAGGGGCATCTCTCTGTGATAAACACTTGCCTAGCACATCTGAGGCCCTAGTTTCCAGCTAAGCACAGACTAGATGATTCATAATGATTGTATACACTTGAAAATACACTGAAAATCAGTTAATACAATATTTTTAAATGCTTAACTGATTTCATAATATGCAAGTTATATATTTTAATATAAGCAAACACAAGAATTTAGTAAATAAAAAATGTGGGACTAATATGAATAATAGAAGAATTTAATTATAATTTTAGAAGTGATTATAAATATTCAAATAATAGTGAAAAGGAATAGAATAAAAATATATATATAACTAAAATCAGTTTCAAGAAAGGTAGTAAGAAGAATCCTAAAGGAAAAAAAAGTTGCAGTGAGAGACTAAATATTTATAACCTAATTGACAGACAGGATGGATATCCAAAAACATGGAAAACAACATAATATAGCTATGCAAATCCCAATGAATAAGATTCGTAACACCCAGATGAGTGAGTGGGGACACAGACACTTTCACATTGAGCAAATACTGCTTCAGCCTTGGTGGAAAGGCATTTATAGTACCTCAAAACTTTAAACAAAGATGCCCTGTTTACACACACTCTACGTCTAGAATGCCTCCTAAAATTAGCCCTTGCATTGACTCAAAGGAAGACCTGTAGTGTGTTGACTATCTTTAAAAAAAAGGAAAAAACTACATGTTTGCCAGTAGGGAAATGGTTAAACCATGACACATCAAACATTACAGAATATCCTGAATTTGTTAATAATGATGCAAGCAAATCTGTAAACAGCAGAATGGAAAGATGTCTATCCCATATAAGATAGGGGGAAAAAAGCTTTAGAATGATTTTAAACACTCAGAAGGGCTGTGCACAGAAACTTTTATTTTCAGATTAAAAATAGGATTCCAATTTCACTGGCATTAGTTTGTTCAAATTCCATACATCTAGATCTGATTTCAGACTCCACTTCCCTCTACATCCCAGGGAAAATTAAGGCCAGGCCTTGGAAGACTCACTCATGTAACCTAACTTGCTAAAGCTTGCTAATCCTATCATTTCCTACATTTCATAAGGACCACCCCTCATTTAAAAAAAAAAAGTGTTTTGGTTTGTTTTTTTTTTTTTTTTTTAAGAAGATGATCAAGAGCCGGGCGTGGTGGTGCACGCCTTTAATCCCAGCACTTGGGAGGCAGAGGCAGGAGGATCTCTGTGAGTTCGAGGCCAGCCTGGTCTACAAAGCAAGTCCAGGACAGCCAGGGCTGTTACACAGAGAAACCCTGTCTCGAAAAACAAAAAAAGAAGATGATCAAGAGCAAGTTTTTCAGCAGTCCCAAGGAGCAGCCTGAGGCTCCACCTCATCTGTCCACCTGAGTCCTGACCCAGAAAGATGTAGCTTTTTGGTTTTCTTCTGCCTTTTCTTTTGGATGCTGGACAGAGCCTAAACACACACTCTGGCACTGTGAGCTTTTTCACTCCTTCTCTGAAGCCCCCCCTCCTACATTGTGGCTGTTTGTCCACCATGTGGCTGACCTCCACGTTAGCTTAGCTCAAACAGCATGGCTTTCTCTATCTTCCTCCTCTGGGCAGCTACTGAGATTTACAGCTTCCTAGCCGGGAGTTTTTCTTTTAAACTCTAATAACATAGTCCTCGGGCATTCTTTTGAGTCTATTCTTAAATTCTTTTATTAATGAGACAAAGAATTCCAAAAGGGGTGGCCTCAATTTCCACAGTAATATGTTGCAACCATGAAGGGGCTGGACTGCTCAAAATTTCTGGTGGCAGGTTTGGTAGCTCATATGGCAGTATTACAGAAGCTCCAAGCGGGTGACTATAGTCCAGGACCAAGCATCTGAAGGGGCCTCACACTGTGATTCTAACCGCTCCAATAGCTATCAAAATGCCTGATACCAGATCCTGGGCTTCGGGAAATTGAGGAGGATCCCAGTGGATGCAGGCTCTTGTGAGTCCAAGCAGGGATTCTGAGGGACTCTGGTTTGGACATTTTAACATGTCTTTGACTCTAGTTCTCCTGGTTCCCTGCCTGGGGCTTGTAAGGCCTTTGTTTCTCCCTCATTTCTCTGTCCAAACACCAGTCAAGGACTTCTTTCCTTCTCTACCATCTGGCTGGTAGACCAGGACCACTGGAGGTGTGTCCTAACTGCCACACCCAATGGTCCCACCAAACAGAAAGAAGTCAAATTCAGTCATCACTAATTTCCTAAAGGTCAATTAGGATTTCCTCTACAAAGTCGATAACATTGAACATATGAGACAGAAATGAGACAAACAGTTTTGGAATGTGGCCCTAATTTATGTCCTAGGCCATGAGCCAAAAATGTCCTAGGTCCTGTCCTGGCTGGAAGGAGAAATGCCAAGTGTCTGTAAACTCTAATCCCCAGTCTGGATTGTTACAGTAGCATTGAAGGCCTATTAAGGAAAGTTGTTGCCTCCTAGCCAAGATTGGAATCCACTTCTGGATAGAGATATGTCATTGCTTCCTCTCTTAACAGTTAATCCAGTTGGGCAAGATAATCACCTGGCCAAGGGTCTACCCCTGAGGGAGGTGGGTTCACCAAAAGCCATGCTAAAGAGATAGAAGTAATTATCTCGTTAATGAGATAATATACTTTTCCTCCAAAAATTCCTGCCCCCTAGTACAGTCTCTACAAACACCAGGGGGTCTGCTTGTCTTTCTGAGTACCTGTGGCTGATCTGCTCACCGACTAACTAAAACATCATTTTCTCGCTCCTCCCCTCCTCCAGGAGGCCGGCAAGATGTACAGTTTACCTGCCCTAGCATTTTTCTTTTATGCTCTAATAAAACTGACTCCAATCTTCTCTTTGAATAACAACCAAAAAACTGCCACTTACTACTTTCACAGTTTAAAAGTGGCTACTCCTTTTTGTTTTTTGTTTAGTTTTTGTTTGTTTGTTTGTTTGGTTGGTTGGTTGGTTGGTTGGTTGGTTTTGGGTTTTTGGTTTTCTTTTCCTTTTTTTTTTTTTAATTTGAGACAGAGTTTCTCTGTGTAGCTCTGGCTGTCCTGGACTCACTCTATAGATCAGGCTGGCCTTGAACTCAGAGATCCGCCTGCCTCTGTCTCTTGAGTGCTGGGATTAAAGGCGTTCGCCACCATGCCCAGCTGCCTACCGTAATTTAATTTTTCATTTAAAAAAAAAGTATGCACAACTTGATTACTAATGCTTCGACCCTTTAATACAGCTCCTCATGTTGTGGTGACCTCCAACCATAACTTTATTTTCCTTGCTACTTCATACCTATAGCTTTGCTAGTGTTATGAGTTGTAATGTTAATGCCTGATATACAGGATATCTGATATTTTACCTCTGTGAATGGATCATTTGACCCCCAAAAGGGTCACAACCCACAGGTTGAGAACCACTGGTTTAGAGGAAAAGCAAAGAGAAATCAAGGTACTCCCTTTGACATATATTCCTCTCAGGCATCTTCATACTTAATCCATCTCAAACACCTCACCTCAGATCACACAGCTCTACTCCTCCCATCTCTTGAAGAAGCAGCTATTACCTCTCCCCTGAACAACAGCCACAGCCACCTAGATTAATTAATCCTCCTGTGTCTTTCCTAGCTCTTTATCACAAAGCCAATGTTTACAACTTTATCTTCATCCTGAAGCCCAAGGTGTCACTTCAGAAGCCCCAATAATTAAGAAATGAAACACTTGCATAGCTTGTCACTGTATCCAAAATAAAGACCCATCAAATTTTGAGTTGTTTAGGAATCAAGAGGGTGTTCTGGATCTAAGAAGATGTTTTTAAAATTGTGATGCAAGTTAGTATGAAAGCTGAGTCAGATATAGAACTTTAAACTCATGGAGATGGTTAGATAGTAGAATGTTAAAGTCAGGGGCCAAATACATATGGACTGGACATTGGGAATGTATGCTAAGCCATATAACTCTCATAATTGTGGCCTATTTATTTCTGTTGTTTTGTATTGTATTTACTGTTATAATAAGAGAAAGAACCATTTGTTGGACTGAAAGGGGGAGCTGTTGGGGAAAAGAGGGTGGAAGGGTGGGACAGGAGGGGGAAGTAGGGAAAGGATTGTGACTGAGATGTAACTTGAAGAAATAAAAAATAAATTATAAAAAAAAGAAAGACCCATCATTACTTGCACTGTCTGGCCCTACCTCCTCTCCCAGCCTCATCTCAAGTGGCTCTCTCTTTGCATTGAGCCTTCTTATATCCTCCCATAACAGGAATTGTCATACACTATTTCCTGTAATGGAAAGGTCCACCCTCTCCCATTTGCCTACATAACTTGTATTATTCCTTAGTCTCATGTTAGTATTGCTTCCTTGGGGAAAGCCTACTGTGACCATCATGGCCCTGTGAAGCCCTCATATTACAGCCTAGAAGCATAATACAATCTGAACAGAGATCACACTTGTAGTTTATATTACTGTGGGTTAATATGAGAAACTATGGGAGCTGGAGAGATAGCTCAACAATTAAGAGCACTGGTTACACTTCCAAAAGACCTCGGTTCAAATCCCAGCACTCACGTGGCAGTTCACATCTGTCTATAATTACTGGGCGTGGTGGCATATGCCTTTATTCCCAGCACTCAGGAGGCAGAGGAGGTGAATCTCTGTGAGTTCAAGGCCAGGCCAGACTTGTCTACAAAGTGAGTCCAGGGTAGCCAGGGCTATTACACAGAGAAATCCTGTCTCAACAAACAAACAACAACAACATAAAATGTGTGTGTGTGTGTGTGTGTGTGTGTGTGAGAGAGAGAGAGAGAGAGAGAAAGAGAGAGAAACTATGTGGACAGTCTTTCCTCCTGATTGCAAAGCATACAAGTGTAGCAATTATGTTGCTCACCGTAACATTACAACACCAAGCACAAGAACAGAGATGACAATTACATTCTTCAGTTTGGACAGATATAGCAAAGATACTATTTATTGTGTGTGGCTGTTGAAGGGAGTTCTGAAGGTAAATTTTGATCTCCAATTACAGGACTTAACACATTTACATTGAAACTCAAGCATACGGCCCAGCATGGTCCTGCATTTCCTTTAACCCCAGCACTCAGAAGGCAGAGGCAGGAAGATCTCTGGGAGTTTGAAGACAGCCTAGTCTACAGTGTGAGTTCCAGTACAGCCAGGGCTACACAGAGAGACTCTGTATCGAAAAAAGAATAAACTAGAACCTGTGATCTCTTCAACATCCAAATTCATGATTTAGTTAGTTGAGTTCAATTAACAACAATAGTGTTACTGATTATATTTACAGAAAATCGTCCTTTCAAAGACTGCACAGCTAGATAATGAAAGGACTATAAACACAGGGGAAACATAGTCAATGTTATACACATTTTATCAAGCAATGAGACTACTCTGTGGAGGCAAGGCAGTGTTTGGTTTTGTTGTTAAGAGTGTTTGTTTTCATTTAGTGAACCTTAATCCATACACTTGCAACATTAAAACTATTTAGATTCCAGACAGAATAAGAAAAGGAATAAATACTCAGATGGCATATAAAAACTCAACTGTGTTGAAAACTATCAACTATGTAGCCAAATCGCCCACATTGCAAATTTCTGCAGAGAGATGTAGCAACACTAGAAGGTCCCTGCAAGGCAACATAAGCCAGGCTGTAAGAAGCACCTTTTTTTTTCTTCTGGGTTGTCAGAGACTTTGTTTCTTGAAGTCTCTTTTTTTTTTTAATTTATTTAATCATTGCTTCAGGTTACATCTCCATCTTATTGTCCTCTTTCCCCCCTTCCCAGCCCCTCCCTCGAACCTTCTATCCCCTAACCCTTCCATCCCACTCCTCTGGAGTGGAGTGTCCCTACATAACAGTCCCCTGCCCCAGTTCAGCAGTCATATGAGGGCCAAGAGCCTCCTCATACACTGGGGGCCTACAAGGCAGTACCACCAGTGAAAAGGGTCTCATTGCCAGGGAGAGAAAACTTAAAAAAAAAAAAAAAAAAAAAACACACATACACACACACAAAGAAAGAAAACAAAACAAAAAACAAAAGTCTAGTACATGTTCCCTTTGGTGCACTGGTGTAGTATATCCTGTACTATGTAGCTAAAATCCGACTATAAGTGAATAGATGCCATGTTCATCCTTCTGTGTCTGGGTTAGCTCACTCAGGATGAGCTTTTCTAGTTCCATCCATTTGACTGCAAACTGTATGATTTCCTTGTTTCTGATAGCTGAGTAGTATTCCATTGTCTGGGTATACATCCAAATGACTCCACACCGAATCACAAGGAAGTTTCCTCATCTATATTCATAGTAGCTTTATTTGTAATAGCTAGAAACTGGAAACAACCCAGATGTCCCTCAACCGAAGAATGGATTAAAAAACTGTGGTACATCTACACAAGAAGCACCTTTTTGAGATGCTGCTTTCTTTCCATCCCTCCCATCTGAACACATCTATTATGAATGAAAATCACTGAACAATAGGGTTTTTTAGACTTTATTTAACACCCCTCTCCAGGCTGCTTCCAAAGAGTGAATCCAAAACCTGCCTTAAAGATATAGGGACACCGGCATGGTGGTGCATGTCTTTAATCCCAGAACTCTGGAGGCAGAGGCAGGCAGATCTCTGTGAGTTCGAGGACAGCCTTGTCTACAAAGCAAGCCTAGGACAGCCTGGGCTCTGTTAGATAGAGAAACTCTATCTCGAAAAACAAAAACAACAAAAACAAAAAAACAAAAAAGGAAATATAGGGACAATACTAAAACCTCAATGAATGAGAGTTTTAAGTGTATTTAAAGCCATAATTATACCCATGATAATCCATGACAATTTTGTAAAAGAAAATCTAACTGGGCATATCAAAGAATGCTTAAATTTTTTTCTTTGAAGATTTAACTTTATTATTTGTAAATCTGTGTAAGAACAAATGTGTGCATGTGGCTATGTGCCTGTGAGTGTAGGTGCACACTGAGACCAGAGTTACATATCATCGCAAGCCTCCTGAGGTGGTTGAAGGGAACTGAACACATCTCCAGAAGAGCAGCAAGTGCTCTTAACTATTCATTGAGCAATCTTTCCAGCCCCAACCTCTTTGGAATTTAGTAAACAGAAAAGCATGTGTGTGTCTGTCCTGTTTTACCTTTATAAATTACACTTTTAAGTAACCAGAGTAAATACAGGAAAAGTTCTCCTCATAGCAATATTTCAAGAAATAAGTGAAGAAAAGCTAATAAAATTAGCATTATGCTGAAGCCTGTAGCCTAAAGAATAAAAAGGCATAGTAACTGCATGTTAGCAGCTACTAGCATCACCAAACTGTAAACCATCAGGTGTCATGGTATCTCTGAAAGAATACTATTCTGCACCTGAAAAAGCCTCCCCTTGCCCAAGGCTCTTCTGAAAATTAAATGAGTAACTTTAAGTGAGGTTATGAAGCAAATAGCTAGATACATGAGCTGTATTCAGCTAAGGATACTTTCCTTTGGTTTTATTATGCAATTGTTCCAGTTTGGGGGGATTTTTCTGTCTTATTTCTCAGAGTATGAAGAGTGTGCATGAATACACAAGTGTTAATGTGTGTGCTGATGCATGTGTTTGTGTGTGTGTGTGTGTGTGTGTGTGTGTGTGTGTGTGTGTGTGTGCATGTATATTTCGTAGATCAACCTCGAGAATTGTTCTTAGGGATAGCCATCCAATGCCATTGATCCCATGCAGAAAGGTTCTTAGAATAACATCAAGATCTCTTCCCTGTTTGGAGAGTTAACACTACTTCTCTACCAATTAAATTACTGCACAAGGGACCTCAGCATATGCCTCATTATAAAATGAAGACTTTGCTGGTAGAGAGTTAAACTGTGACTTCTAAAAAGGTGTGTCTTAAGTCCTTGCTGATTTAATTAAAGATCACAAAAAGAACTCACCCTAAGCAGACCTTAAACCCAATAACTGGCATCCTTATAAAAGAAAGAACATCTAAAGGGATCAAAGATGTGTTCCACCACTCCTGGATCGAAGTCTTTCTCTATTTAGAGTTTGCCCTGCATCAGGCTGACCCTGAGCTCCGAGATCTGCCCGTTTCTGTCTCCAGTGTGCTGGGACCAAGGGTGTATTCTTCTTGAATGGTGGGACCAAGGGTGTGCACCCTCACCACCTCGCTCCATATGACTCCAGAATACATAAGACCACCAACTCTACGGTGCTCCCCCTGTCTCCACTGAAGTCACAGGCATGGGCCAACACCACAATTCTCTTGTATTTTACCTTAGCTCCACATCTTCTCGACACCTGGATGTCTATAAAACCAGGCCGAACGGCTGTATCCTCTATTCCATTCACAGTGTTTCAGCCCTGCCACCTGCCCTTTTTTTTTTTTTTTTTTTAGTTAATAAATTTATTTGTTTGTTGCTTCAGGTTACATCCTTATCATATTGTCCTCTTTTCCCGCTTCCCAGCCCCACCCTCCCATGCTCTAGCCCCTGACCCTTCCGTCTTGTTCCTCTGGGGTGGAGTGTCCCTGCCTAACAGTCTCTCACCACAGACCAGGAGTCATATGAGGGCCAAGAGCCTCTTCAATCACCGGGGGCCTACGAGGCAGTACTGCCAGTGAAAGGTGTCTCCTTGCTACTGGGGTAATACTAAAAAAAGACCAACAAACACACAAACCCACAAAAACAAAGAATATCAACAAAAAAAGAGAGGAAAAAGAAAAGGGAAAAGAAAAAAGAAAAAAAGGAGAAGGAAAAAGAAAAAGATAAAAAAAAAGTTTATGTCCATGTTCCTTTTGGTGTGTTGGTTGTAGTACAGATATCCTGTACGATATAGCTAAAATCCTACTATAAGTGAATAGATGCCATGTACATCCTTCTGAGTCTGGGTTAGCTCACTCATGATGAGCTTCTCTAGATCCATCCATTTGGTTGCAAATTGCATGATTTCATTGTTTCTGATAGCTGAGTAATATTCCATTGTATAGATGTACCACAGTTTTTTAATCCATTCTTCAGTTGAGGGACATCTGGGTTGTTTCCAATTTCTAGCTATTACAAATAAGGCTGCTATGAACATAGATGAGGAGACTTCCCTATGTCTCCGTGAGAGGTCCTTTGGGTGTATACCCAGAAGTGGTATGGCTGGGTCCTGAGGCAAGGTTATTCCTAGATTTCTAAGATATCGCCAGACAGACCTCCATAGTGGTTGCACAAGCCTGCACTCCCACCAGCAATGGAGTAGGGTTCCCCTTTCTCCACACCCTCACCAGCATGTGCTGTCATTTGAGCTCTTTATCTTAGCCATTCTAACAGGTGTTAGGTGGAATCTCAGGGTCATCTTGAGTTGCATTTCTCTGATGATTAAGGATGTTGAACATTTTTTCAGGTGTCTCTCAGCCCTTAGGGATTCCTCCTTTGTGAATTCTCTATTTAGCTCCATCTCCCATTTTTTGATTGGATTATTTGGTTTCTTGGCATTTAGTTTCTTGAGTTCTTTGTAGATTTTAGATAATAGCCCTCTATCAGATGTGGGGTTGGTGAAGATTTTCTCCCAGTCTGTTGGTTGCCGTTTTGTTCGAATGACAGTGTCTTTTGCCTTACAGAAGCTTTTCAGTTTCATTAGGTCCCATTTATTGATTGTTGACAGCCTAGCTCTGCCAAGACAGGGTAGGTAAGTCCTTCATAATTCCTGCTCTACAACAAATGTCTGTCAGAAAAACAGGACCCAACGGCTGAAGACTGATGCAGGAATGTATGGAGAGAAAATGGGAACTGTCCAGGCAGTCACTGGTATGTCATTTCTTAGTTTTGGAAGCTGCAGGCCCTGCACTTCCTATATAAGCAGATATATTTATCCCTCTCAGGTCTCTGAGGTGGTTGAAGAATAGACAGCTAGAGTCTCATAGTTAAATTTTGAGTTGTTTAGGAATCAAGAGGGTGCTCTAGATCTAAGAAGATGGTTATAATAGTGATGCAAGTTAGTATGAAAGCTGAGTCAGTTATAGAACTTTAAACTCATGGAGATGGTTAGATGGTAGACTGTTAAAGTCAGGGGCCAAATATGTATAAACTGGACATTGGGAAGGTATACTGGGCCATTTAACTCTCATAAATGTGGCATATTTATTTCTGTTGTTTTGTATAGTATTTACTGTTATAAGAGAAGGAACCATCTGTTGGACTGAAAGGGGAAGCTGTTGGGGGGAAGAGGGTGGAAGGGTGGGATAGGAAGGGGGAATAGGGAATGGTTTGTGACTGAGATGTAACTTGAAGAAAAAAAAAATAAAGTATTTAAAAAGAATAAAAGAAAGAACAGGAACACCTAAGAGGAGCCAAAGACACGGAAACAGTGCACGTGAGAGCACGGGGCAGAACTAGAGTTTCACAGTCACAGCCAAGGGATGGAATTCATTTGTTGCTGGAAGACAGAACACATTCCACCTGCCCCACCTCACGCCTTCATTGACTTTGCTATCCAGAGTTACAAAAGAGCACATTTCTGTTGAGTTAGATCACCAAGTTTACAGGCATTTATGGCAGCTATAGGAAGCAAACACACACAGGTCCTACTAGAACAAGTGATCTGACTTCAGGTCCTACCCTCAGAAATCTGAAATTCTGACCTCACCCAGGCCATCCCCTACACACATATGACAGCACAGTCAGGAGTGGATGATAGCCTGTGAGTGCAGCAGCTGAAGGCCACTGTGAAGTGAGTCAAGATGAAAAACACAACTTGTAATCAAATTTGTTTCTGATGTCCACGTGCATCTCCATTGTTGAGTCATACGGCAGCAGCCCCCTTTGCCAAAAACAACAGACAGACAACAGGAAGACAGAAAGACAGAAAGAAGATTAAGAAATACAGAAAGGAAGGAAGGAAGGAAGGAAGGAAGGAAGGAAGGAAGGAAGGAAG
>CAJQZJ010032443.1:2870217-2883830 GCA_907164525.1 Lophiomys imhausi
AAGGAAGGAAGGAAGGAAGGAAGGAAGGAAGGAAGGAAGGAAGGAAGGAAGGAAGGAAGGCAGATCGACAGGTAGGTCAGGCTAGGGATGTAGTTCAGTTAGTAGAGTGATTACCTGGCATGCACAATGGTTCTATACTGGTTCAATCCCCAGCATCACATAAACAGGGCATGGTGGTGCTCATTTGTAATGTCAGCACTCTTAAGGTAAAAACAGAAAATCAGGTTAGTCTTCAGCTACATCATGGGTTTGAGGCCAGCCTGAGCTACATGAGACTGTGGGGTTAGGGGTTTAAAGGGAGAAGAGGAAGAGGAGAAGAGAAAAGAGGAGGGGAGGGAAGTGGAGGGGATGAGGAAGAGGTGGCAGCAACAGACAAGGAGTATTCTTATGCCCAAGCTAATTCAAGTGGATTCTGTAACTTAAGGCCCAAAGGGCTCTAACATATTCAAACATGCTTAGGAACCTTGTGCCAATGTCCTTCAATAATACATTTTTTTTAATTTTTTAAAGCCAAGTTTCACAAGATTACTCAAGAACTCTGAGAGTAAAGGGACTTTCAGAACTAATTCATATCTCAGTAACCATAGACATTACAAAAGCACCTCAATTTTCACTAGGCATGAGACTCAAGACTCGGATCTTCTAATTAAAGAGTGTGGATCAATAACGATGTTGAAGATTCCAAAAATCATATGTAACAAACAAGAAAAAAATTGGCCAAGCTGTACAAACTATGGTAATTTGAACCATTCATGCAAATTGCTCTACACCAGGCAGACATAAAAGATCACAATGGTGCTTATGAATCACAGTGTTGGGTTTCTTTGGTTTGGAGTTAACTTGATTACAACACTAAACACTGCTCACATATGCTCAGCCTCCTTAAAAAAAAAAAAAAAAAAAACATACACATGGGGCTGGAGAGACCACTCACCAGTTAAGAGCACACTGGCTGCTCTCCTCAAGGACCCAGGTTCAAATCCCAGAACTCACATGACAGTTTGAAACTGTCTGTAATGGCCAGGCATAGTGGTGCATGCTTTCAATCCCAGCACTTAGTGGAGGCAGAGGCAGGTAGAGCTCTGTGAGTTCAAGGCTAGCCTGGGCTACAGAGTGAGTTCCAGGATAGCCAGGGTTACACAAAGAAATCCTGTCTCAAAAAAACCAAAAAGAAAAAAACCCACATAATGTTGGCTCTCGCTTTCAAGACATATCAAATATGAAGTAAAACCAAGTACCCTTATTTGATCAGGGATAGAACAAAATAAGATTAGAGGAAAAAGAAGAACAAGAACATTCCTAAATGGATACAAACAGTACAAAACTGGCCATGATAGCCAAGTACCTTTTAATTAGAGGAGATGGTGAGTCCTGAAAAGGATTCTTGCTCAGCCTCAAGCATTCTCAGAAACTGAGCAGCAAATAGGAGAGAAACATTAGATCCATGACCAAATCATTGTCTAAATGCATGAAAATAGTAGAAGAAAAAGAGGGAGAGCCACAGGAGGGAGGAGGGAAATAAAAACAGTCCCTAGGAATTCATGTTTAAATGACTGTGGGAACAAATGTTTCTTTAAAAACAACAAAATCTAAGATGTAAAACTACCTTGAGAAAGTCCTGTATGCTCATTTATCTTCTAAGTACCAGAAAATGGTCAAATTTCTTCTGCTGCAGTTTTCCATTATAGAAGTAACGTGTTTAGTAGCCGCTCTTCTTAAATCACCCAGAAACATTTTAACATGAATATGTCCCTTAAAATGACAAAAAAAAAGCCTCAACCACATCATGGGACTTTAAAAAGAAACAGGGCAGAGTGTCCAGATGGGAAGAGTGAGGAATCATATCACTTTTGTTATGAGCTTTAAGAGAGATTTTGGGAGTTTACAGAAAGAAGGGAGAATGGGGAAAAAGGAGGGAGATCATCCACAAGCAAGCTAAGAAGCCTAAAGGGAAATTTTAAAACACAAGAGAGGAAAGCAGGTTCGGCCAGCTAGAACCTCGGCCCCTGGCTGTTAAAAGGAAGATGTCCACAGCACTACTGTGCTGGTGGACACACTTAAAGCCATTCCTAAATCCTGACTGAGGCTGCAGATTAAAGGCTGCACCCTGCAAACATTTGGAGGAGCCCTCATACAAACATCCCTCCTTGGCTCCTGTTCTGCCAGATGAAATAAGGAAAAGGAAGCTGAATAGTACGAAAATCCAGTACAGAGAGCCAAAAAAGTGTCTCCTCAGTTGCTAGCCTGTCCCTACATGATAACAAAGCAATTAAGTTTCTCAAGGAAGAGAATCATCAATAAAAGAGAAGATCCTGAGAGACGAGAATTTTCTCAATTATCCTCAATCTTAACTCCAAATAATCCTTGGAATCATTTGTAAGCATTAGACTCACTATGGAATTTTTAATCTTTTATGCAAGATTTCCTTTAAAAGCAGACTTTCAGAATTTCAGAAAATATACTTTAATTTCCCATCCTCAATACAGCCTTGTAAAATACATTAACAGTAGGTCCCTTCCCTGTTTGAAAGCACAAAAGGCACACAAATCAAACGCTAGCCTAGTTTATCTAGAGTATAACCTTCCTTCCCACTAGGCACACTTAAAAAAGAAGGGGGATGGGGAAACAACACAGCTAAAATTACAGGCTGTCTTGACACCTCAATATCGAAAACTGAATACCTGGTTCCAAAGGAAAGTAAGATTTTATTCATAATCCCGTTACTAAGCAACAGTAACAAAGGCTGCATGAGCTTTGCAGAAGCTAAAAGAAAAATAAATATATATAAGGAATGAAAAGTGGGAACTCCTTACACTGGGAATCCTTAAACTCATATAAAGATGAAATGAAACACAATCTAAACTCAAAACAAGCAATTCTTCAAAGTACAAGAAAAGTATACACTACTATGTATCATTCACTTTAATTCCAGTTTGCATACATCTTAAAACTCAAATTCAGGGGTAATAATCATTTCCTTACTGTGTGTCCTTTATGGTCCCTTGTTCCTTCACCCTCCCTAGGGAAGCAATTTTTTTTTTCAAATTTCCTTACTGATTAAAAGAACATTTCAGAGGCCTTAAATCCATTTCTTTGTTTACAGAAGCTATAAAAACTAGTTTACAATTGTTTCCCGTTGCCCTGGCTTTGAAGCAAAAACAGTCTAGGACATCAAACTATTCCTTTGAAGAGCACAGTCTCTCAAGCAGAGCCAGACACATTCCCAGCCACTCCCTTAAGTTCAGACAACCAGGACCCTGCAAATGGAAAGTCTCTCAAAATTAGACTATACAGTGGAACAGACCCTGTGCCAGCATCTTGCACACTCTGGGCTGGGCTTCAGGTGAGAGGGTGTTTCCTTACACATTCCATGGCCATTTAATAGACATTCCCTGAAAGGACCACAGAGCCACAGATCAGCTGGAGAGATGCTCATCCACTTTTCCTTTCTCTGAACCTCTCAGCCTCTGGCTGCAGGACTGTAGCACCTCCCCAGTCCACATTCTCCACAGGCCTATCCCAAGAGACTTCTCATTGCTGGCATTTTCTCTCCCCATCCCACCCCCATCTCAGATTCTGAAGGGTGTTATTTAGAAGACAGGAAAATAAAAGTTTTAGAAATAATTTCCTAAATCAAAGACAATCAGTCCTGCTGTGGCTCTGCTCCCAAGTATCTCTAGAGTCCCATAGACCTATATGTGAGAGGAGAAAATCCTGAGGCAAGAAGAGATTTAAGTAGTGCAAACTGAAAACCCACTGTCTTGGCCCAAGTCATTCCAGTTTCTAGATCCCAAAGACAGACACTTTTCTGTCTCTGAAGTTTCCCAAGGCAGTACTGGAAGAGGAGGCTGGCTGGAGCCCCTGTTTTTAATAAGCCTGCTTCTTAAATTTCATTCTCGTTTTGCTTTTTATAAAGAACATAAGCAGCAAAAAGTTTGGTTTTTGTAATTGCTGCAAACCTCAAAGCTCTGCCACTTGAAATAAAGCAAATGAAGAAAATTCTGGTTTCCAACATGCAAATAGTTATTACCTCTACTGGTGACAATAAGGAAAACTTAGTTCTTATGTAACACATTTTATAATCAAACGAGTCTAAAATTAAATTGGAAACAAGACTCGGTGCCATGTACTCCCAGCACTAAGAAGGCTGAGATGGGAGGATCTCCGAAGTCCAGAAGTTCCAGACCAGCAAAGGCAATGTAGCAAGATCCAGCCTCAAAACACAACTATAAACAGTAAATCAGGAGTCAGTCGGCACAGTGCTTGCCTTTAAGCATGAAGACCTAACTTTGTTCCCCAGAACACTTGTTTAAAAATAAAAACAAAACAAACAAATACCTGGGCATATGCTTGCAATTCAAGATGAGGTAAAAACAAGGAAATCCCTGGGGCTCAATGGTCAGCTAGTCTATTCTTCTTAAGGTCTTTCAGGCCCAGAACTCACTGCCTTCAAACAAACAAACAAAAAGTGGAGGAATCCAGCCCACACTCCCACAGCTATGGAACTGTCTATATTGTACACTTCCCACCATGATGTGATCAACACAAACATCCCCCCCCCTTACTTTCTTGCTTGTGAAGTACTTGGTAAGAGTAAAGAGAAAATTAATACAATATTCTTAAACAATTTGTCCAAATCCTTAAAACTTACAATGCCAAGAGTTAGCCCTACAGTAAACTATAGATTTTAGGTGATGAAGATGTGTTCATCTAAATTCAAAACAAAACTGATTGACCTCAACAGAGAAACAATGCCTGAGGTTGTCCTCTGCTTCTATGCTCACATGTGAACATGTGCTTCATACACACACACTCACACTGACATTCACAGAGCAACTAGTTAGCTTCAGGACCTACTTCAGCTACACTTCCCTGTGGTTAACAGTTTAGACTACATAAACATTCTCAGATAAATGTTGCCAACATACTTTCATTGTCAAAATGTTCATATTTGCTAACTGTAAAATTAAAGGCTTTCTTCTATATCTCTGGTAACATTTCCAAAGAATTCTAAAAACTAGTAATGACCCCCCCATGTATGATTATTCCCTGGCTGAGGGTTATTCACTCACTAATAACCTTTAGAAAAAGCCAAAGCCATACAGAAACCTACTACTACAGAACCTTCTTCCTTAAGTGTGTGTGTGTGTGTGTGTGTGTGTGTGTGTGTGTGTGTGTGTGTGTAGAGTTTAAATGATATTGCCTTATGGGGCGGGGCGGGGAGGGGGGGGCAAGACACCACAGGTTAACAAATAAAAAGCTCAGTGCCAGAAATGGGTATCTCTTTTGAATTTGGCCAGTGGGGTTCCATTCTCCCTGCCAAGACATTACAGGTTATTGTTATTACTGTTGGTTACCCTCCAGAACATAAGTCATAGAACAGGAATGAAGAAACCAAGTATGTACTGACCTAGAAACTTATCCCTACTGCCTACCTTCCACAGCACAAGAAGGTCCAATGAACACTACCAGTTTGGGGTGGAGGAATGAACAGTGTCTTGGCCAGCTGTGAAGCTTGAGAGCTATAGTAATCACCTTCCTGGACAGATATG
Organism: Lophiomys imhausi; assembly: GCA_907164525.1. Taxonomy (NCBI): domain Eukaryota; kingdom Metazoa; phylum Chordata; class Mammalia; order Rodentia; family Muridae; genus Lophiomys; species Lophiomys imhausi. The sequence continues at coordinate 2,875,770 of CAJQZJ010032443.1, forward strand.
ACCTGTGGCATAACAGTGGCATGAATGCTATTGGAAAAACCAGACACAGTCTGGGGATATAAGGCCAGCTCCATAAAATAGAACCCATACCCAGCACCATCACTGGGTTAAGAACCTATGCCTAATAGGTCATAGGCCCTAGGTGAGAAAGTACTCCTGCTAAATGGCCAGAGTATTAAATCAATTCCTAACAACTTATCACTATATCCATAGATTAGTGCATTTCAATTCTCATCAGAGGACTTTTTTCTTATAGAAGATAGCTATTAACAGAGACCCATAATTGGTCAACATGATGAAAACAAGAGACTGTGGAGTGTTCAGTCCTAAATGAGACATCTACATGACAGTCCATCCTTCTGAGGCTCAGGATCATAAAGGAAGAGGAAGTGGAGTCACCGGCAGTAGATAAGTATAATGAAACTGTTTTCTGAATTAGAACAGGCAGTTGCACATATGAACTCACAGTGAATGTGAAAAGCAGCCTCACAAAAACCCTAGCATGGAGAGGGGATAGTCCCACCCCAACTGAGGAGCTATTGGCACTTGACAGTTGCCAAGGGAGGGAGAGTCAGGTTTACTTCAGGGTGTGAACTCTGGCAGGCTGACCTGACTCCAGGGGATAGATAGCATCAAGTCAAAAGTATTTGGGCAGCACAAAGTAGGATTCAATACAGTTAAAGAAAGAAGATACAAAGTTGGGGAGGTAGGGAGGCAGGGATAGATACTGGAGCAGTTGGAGTGAATATGACCAAAACACATTATATAAAATTTTCAAAGAATAAATTTATTTCATTAATATTATCTTAAAAGATAGTCACTGAAGAACTGCCTACATTTGCAAAAGATTGAAAAATGGAAAATGGCAAATTATGAATTTTCTATACAATGGAAGGTCATGCAACGAGAAAAAAAATCATAAAATTCTATGTATTTATGGAATAAGTTCCAAGATAGATTCTTTTTCACCAAAAATTTAGCATCAAGAATATTTTATGGGGGCTAGAGAGATGGTTAAGAGTGCTTAAGAGTGGTTAAGATTGCTGGTTGCTCTTCTGGAGGACCCAGGTTTGACTCCAGAATTTACACGGCCGCTCACAACCCTCTGTAAGTCTAGTCTCAGGAAATCCAATGTCTTCCTCTAGCTTCCATGGATACCAGGCATGCACACAGTACATAGGCAGGCAAAACACCCATACATATTAAATAATGAAATAAAAATTATTTTTAAAAGATTTAAAATGGGGGGCTGGAGAGATGGCTCAGTGGTAAGACCACTGGCTGCTCTTCCAAAGGACCTGGTTCAAATCCCAGCACCCACATGGCAGTTCACAGCTGTCTGTAATTGCCGGGCATGGTAGTGCATGCCTTTAATCCCAGCACTCAGGAGGCAGAGGCTGGGGGATCTCTATGAGTTCAAGGTCAGCCTGGTCTACAGAGTGAGTCCAGGACAGTCAAGGATACACAAAGAAACCCTGTCTCGAAAAACTTAAAAAAAAAAAAAAAAAAAGATTTAAAATGACAATGGAGCCAGGCATGGTGGCTCACACATTTAATCCCAGGACTCGGGAGGCGGAGGCAAGTGAATTTCTGTGAGTTCAAGCCCAGCCTGGTCTACAAAGCGAGTCCAGGACAGCCACCAGGACTCTGTTATACAGAGAAACCCTGTATTGAATAACCAAAAAACTAAAAAAAAAAAATTTAAAGAAACAAATAAAATGACAATGGATCTGCATTTTTTTAAAAGAATATTTTATATTATATATATGGCTTCTGGTTTAGAAAAAGGGAAATGCATGTCCATGTAAATTTTCAGTTATATAAATATATGTATCGTTTAATGGTTATCAGTTACTATGTATAGATTATATACATGTTATATGATATAAATGAAAAAACTCTTTAAAGGTACTAAGACCCACTACCAGTCTGCCACCACAGAGACAAGCAAAGAACAAGGAGACCAGAGGTTGTGCCTCCTAAGCCCATATAAACATTATACCTCGTCTAAAACACATTCGCACTGCTTTATTTATTCACTTTACATCCCAATCGAAGCTTCCGCTTCTTCTCCCAGTCCTTCCCTCTCACCCCCCTTCCCCCAAAGCCTCCCCTCCCTTTCTCCTTAGAGAAGGGGAGTCCTCCCTCCCGTGGATATCAACCCATCTTGGCATATCAAGTTGCAGTAGAACTTGGCACATCTTCTCCTATTGATTGAGGTTAGACAAGAAACACATTTGCAGTTTTAAGAAATAATAAAATTACTGGCAATTATAAACAGAGAGCAGGATAACTATTAGCAGTGCTTACAGTTTATAGTTTATAACAGTGATTGATGATGTGTAATAATGTGTGACTAATACCTTGTGCCAGCATCATTTTCTAAGCTAATCCTCTAGAATTAAGGGTGACTACTCAAACCTGGCCTCACTGCTCTTTTCTTTTGTTTTGCTTAGATCTTATTTTGTGTGCATTAGTGTTGTGCCACTCATATATGTATATCTAATACACATATATCTAATACAGATGGTTGTGGGTCACCATATGGGTGCTTAGAAACCAAACTCAGATCCTCTATGAGAACAGCAAATACTCATAATCACTGAGCCATCTCTGCCGTCCTAACTGCTATTTAAATATACAGAGACACTGTTCTGCTCCTCTCTGTTGCTGATATCCTAATGTAAGAAGTGCAACTCCAATTTCGGTGTGTAAGTAGACAGGCACATATGCCACAGCATGCGAGAGAACAACCTGTAGGCAGTGGTTTTTTCCTTACACCATCAGTCCTCATGGTTAGTGACAAGTGCTTTTACCCACTGGGCCATCTCATCAGCCCAAACAATGTAACACACAATGCAAGTAGACTCTATACTTACAGACTTTAAACCATTTGAAAACTATGGGGGATAGACACCATTATTGGTACCTGATAAATGGAAGAAGTAAGACAAAAATCTGTATGGCTTAATTAAAGCCAACTAATGAGTAAGAAAGACATAAAAATCTTTACTTTCAAAAATCCTCTATGCCGGGCAGTGGTGGCGCACGCCTTTAATCCCAGCACTTGGGATTAAATCCCAGAGGCAGGCGGATCTTTGTGAGTTCGAGGCCAGCCTGGTCTATAAAGTAAGTCCAGGACAGCCAGGGCTACACAGAGAAACCTTGTCTCGAAAAACCAAAAAAAAAAAAAAATCCTCTCAAAGTGACTCTCTTTTTTTTTGCCTTTTTTTTTTGGTTTTTTTGTTTTGCTTTTTTGTTTTTTGTTTTTGTGAGACAAGGTTTCTTTGTGTAGCCCTGGCTATCCTGGAACTCACTATGTAGACCAGGTTGGCCTCAAACTCACAGAGATTTGCCTGCCTGTTTCCCAAGTGCTGAGATTAAAGGTGTGAGTCACCAAGCCAAGCCTCAAAGTGACTTCTTAATGGATCCTAAAACCACTTTTTAATAGATTCCTTCTAAAATTACTACTATTCTCTATCGCTCTTTCTCTTGGTGCATGGGAGTATAGAAATAGACAAAATGAATACATTTTAATGTTGACACAATCCTTACATTTTCAGAACCATTCAGTCATTTACTAAGTTCAAAGAGTCTGAGAGATATGAAAAGCGTAGGTCAGAACATCACGGAAGAGCAAGCCACAGAGCTGAGGAGGCACAAGTATCCAGGCAAGCCACAGAGCTAGGAGGCACAAGTATCCAGGCTGATTCTCGAAAGACAATGAAGGTAACACCAGAGGAGGAGGAGAAGGACAGCTCACCTCATACAGAGGTGAACAGTGCCATCATATTCAAGTAGAGCAGTCATGGGAAGAAACAGAAAAAAGGGGAGGCCGGAGCTAGTTTGAGAAGACTTATACACCATGTTACAGGATTTAGCATTACAGATAGAAAGAAATCCAATAATCAAATAATATACAAACAGATGACCAGATAAAACACAATCGGTTTTTTGGTTTGTTTGGTTTTTTTTTTTTTTTAAGTTAGAAGAAGAGGTAATAAAGACTGACAGAATCCAAACCAGGGTAATTTCTCCACACTGATAGTCACACCTACTCTGAAGGCAGAAAAGAGATTAAGCACTGCGCATTACACATGACAATAAAAGTGAGAAGAAAAAGCACATGACAATGACCAAGGAAGACCAGGGAACTCCAGGCAGGGCACATGAGCCTCAGCCGCAGCTGCATCACCATCCAGGTTACTCTGGGAAAGGTGGCTTAAAATGAACCAGAGCTTCGGCCCAACTGTCTGCCTGAATAAACTGTGGACATTGGTCAGTGAGCAGCCACGGGTAAATGCTCTCCCAGAAAGACTGGAATTGCCCCATCATTGATAGGGTGCAACTTACATCCTACGAAGTTCTAGAGAAGTGAAGTTTCCCTTGTCACCTTGAATGCCAAATTCTTGACCAGAAGAGCAAAGAAGACTAAGTGTGTCGGGTGCCTGCATCCTGGTAGCTTAAAGCCAGACTGGGAGGTTCCTTAAATGTTATAACAACACTCTTTTCCAGAAAACCGTTTCTCCATGCAAAGATCAGCAACCCCAAGCTGGTTTTTGATGCTGTTGTTTTTATTTTTTTGTTGTTGTTTTCTTTTTTTAGTAGAGCCTCAACTGTCCTGTGTAAGCACCATGTCACACAGCCTCACATGTCCTACAGAGGCACAAGGTTATAGAGCCTCACGAGTCCTAGGTAAGCACTGTGTCACAGAGCTTCACCAGCTCTCACCTCACAGTGAGAACTTTACAGGCTCTCCTGTTTCAAACATGACCCTGTTGGACCATCTTGGAAAGGAGACCTCTGCTGTCCTCTGCCATTCTATTACCCTCTGTCTGTGAATGGACTATATAATGCTATACAAAACAAGTTCAAAGAACTTGCTCTCGGGAATACTCAGACGATGCATTCCTATGTCATCAAATATTTAAGAGAAACTCATGTTATAATTTTCTAATTACACACCATTGGTGCCAAGGGCTGACTGTGGACAGCTAATCCAATGTAGAAACTGTGTCACTGTGAGAGTTCAAATGCTTATGGCCAGTTTCCTTCTTAAAATAAGTCAATTCATTATTTCAGCCCAAAGTCATGATTCTTAGCAGGGAATCAGTAAGTTGGGTTTCCAAAAGCTTAAACCTTCAACTGAGCATGGCAGCAAGTGTACCTGGTGGAAGGAATCAGGTTGAGTATCCCATTGAGAACATAGCTGAACTCGGCATGACCCTGAGCAACAAGTGCCACCAGACACTCGCAGCAGGCTGTTCGAACCACCGCACTGTCACTGCAGCACTTCTCCCACAGCAAGTTCAAGGCAGCTGTCTGAAAGCAAACCAGTGAATAAAAGACACTCAGTATGAGGAGAACTCGCACCCGAGCATCAACATGTAATTCATTCACAGTGGGCTAGCTTCTGTCCCAAGGATGATGCTATTGTCAGTCTGCTCCTATAAGAAACTAAAATCTGTTTTCCAGGAAAGGAAATAGACTTGTTTTGATGTAGTCCATCTCTCTCTGGTGTCTGGCTGTACAATAAGGCAGACTGCAAGGAGAAGTACAAGCCAAGTTCAAGTTCACAGTGAAGACTTGGCTCTATCACCTGCTGAGCTGAAAATCCGACTGGACCCCAGCAGTACCGGCTGATCTATAGGTTCACCTAAGCGAACTCCAAATACCATGTATGCCTGAGCCTTCTATGGCACATTTTCAAAGTGCTCCTGCTCTTCTACCACCAACCTCTATGACCTACGTGCCCTTCAGTTCCATCCACACTTGTGTTGAAACCTCTCAGCTGTAATGTGGGCAATGACAAAGGGAGCCATGCAGGACAGCAGACCAGCAACTGCTCATTGCAATGGCTAGCAACACAAACTAAAAGATTTTGCCCAAGAAAAATACCATGACTTTTCTGCTCACACTAAGAGTCTACATTCATTAATAGAAACATACCAGATGGGAACAGAAGTCAACAGTTCTGATTTTCAAAACAACTGTGAGCTTTTTTTTACTTTCTCAGAATTCACGGACCCCTTCCCCATCTCAGAAAGATCCACTAATAAATATTACATCCATATTTAAATGTATTTTGGGTTAAATCTGTTACATTCTTTTTTCTTTTTATTTTTCTTTTCTTTTCTTTCTTTCTTTTTTTTTTTGGGGGGGGGGGCGGTTGAGACAGGGTTTCTCTGTGTAATAAGTAGCTGGCTGTCCTGAACTCACTCTGTAGACTAGACTGGCCTCGAACTGACAGACATCTGCCTGCCTCTGCCTCCCTCTTGTTACACAGGGAAACTCTGTCTCAAAAAAACAAACCAAAAAAAAAAAAAAGGCCAGCCAGCTGTCTATCATTTCTTTAGTTTTGAAAGCTGCTTGCTCTGCACTTGCTATTTATTCAGCTAATATTTATCCTTCTCAAGCCTCTGACAGGGTTGAAGACTAGATAACTATAGTCTCACAGATAAGCTTAAGTTGTTTAGGATTTAAGAAAATTGTTTTAAGGTCTGAAAAGATGTTTTTAGGTTATTAAATACAAATGGATTGGACACTGTGATTATAATTTTTACCAGATAGTATATAGTTTATTGATGTTAGAGAAAGTCCTTTATTTAGACAAAAAGAGGGAACTGTTGCAGAATATTTGATCACACTGTGAACCCCAAGAATTATAAATTGAAAAATCTGTTTCTAATTATGGGATGGTTCAGCCTTTAATGCAAGAGCTTTCTGTTTACTGTAAACAAGTACTTGTGATCTGAATCTCCCCTACAACATACCTTCAATCCAAGAACTTTCTGTAACCAAGAATAAATAGAGTTAAACAAGAAGCAGAGCAGGAAACCAGCTGACAGGGATTAAACGGAAAGGAGGGACATTGAGCTGAGGAATTTAAGGCATCGAGGAGGAGGAGTTGGGAGTCCTTCCTTCAGAAGGTTTTCTCTCCTTCAAGGCTTTTTTTCTCTAGGTTCTTCTGAGCTTTGTAGCTTTAAGCTTTTTAGCTCTGGGCTTTTTCCTCTAGGGTTTTCAACTGACTAGGAACATCAGCTGGGTGCTTTCTCTGCCTCTCTGAGCTACCAGGATTCCACCCCAGCATCTGGCTCCTATGTCTTCATGGTAAAAATCAAATGGCTGGGATATTTTCATTTTTAAAAACAACATAGAGGTAAGAGTTCAAGAACATCCTTGGCTGCATAGCAAATTCAAGGTCAACCTAGACTAGAAGTGATCTTGTCACTTAAAATAATAATAATAATAATAATAATAATAATAATAATAGCCAGGCATGGTACTGCACGCCTTTAATCCCAGCACTTGGGAGGCACAGGCAGGCAGATCTCTGTGAGTTCGAGGCCAGCTGGTCAAGTCCAGGACATCCAGGGCTGATACACTGAAAAACCCTGTCTGAAAAAAAAAACAAAATAATAGTAATAATAATAATAGGCTGGAAAGACGGCTCAGTGATTAACAGCATGTACTGCTTGCTCCTCCAGAGGACCCAAGTTCAATTCCCAGAAACCACCATTAGGTGTCTATAACTAGTTCCAGGTCAGAACCTCTACATACTTGCACATAATTTAAAATAATTTTTAAAAAATTAATGATGACACACTCATAATGAAGCTGTTTTTCTTTTCTTTTGATGCAGTTGATTAGAGTGATGTGACTGGGGGCTGTGGAGATGGCGAGGTGCACAAGAAGGGTTGTGACATAGCACGGCAAACTAACTTCAGCACGGGAAGAGGCGGGGCGTGCTGGGGCTGGCTGGCCTCTAGTCAAACTGAAGCCACAGCTCCAGGCTGATTGCGAGACTCTTCATCAGGGAGTGAAGCTGAGAGTGATAGGACATAGGACAGGACACCAAATTTCCTCCTATATCCTCTACATTCATATGCAAGGTAGGCACACCAACATGCACACACATTTGTACATACAACACACATATACACACACAAGACACATCATACACATACACACATCCTGCACATCATACACACAACACACACACATCACATACATACCACACAACATATCCACATACCATACACACACACCACATACATACAA
>CAJQZJ010032443.1:2888865-2928605 GCA_907164525.1 Lophiomys imhausi
AGACAGTAAGCTCTTACAGTACTGAGATCTACCAGAATGTCTCTACCGACCAGCAGCTAACTAGAAAAACCATCAATGCTGTAACCACTTATCTGAATTATTGAAAAGCTCTGAAAATTAAGTTATCCCAATTTCCCATCTCAGCAAGTATATATTATATAAATCCAAAATGTTTTAATTATTGAATATCACTATTATGAAATCTAGTATTCTTAATAGCTATAGAGAGGTAGGATATATCTTTTTAAATATTAACACTTCATACTCTGTAGAGATATATAAAAAAACCATCTATGTCTGTTCACAATTATTAAACATAGGCAAAAAAAATCATCTTCAGAAACCTATTAATCAAGATTATATTATTTCTAAGGGAGAAAAACATATGAAATAAACAGAAGCTGAAATTGAACAATATTAAATTAGTTTTTCTAATTCAAATATACTTACTAGCTCATATAAATATTGCTTATTAAAATAGATCATGAATAGAAGAAAATACTTCATGTGAAAATACAAAGTTCAATTTATAGTCCACCAAAACTTTTCATTTGTTACCATGCAGCAAAAAATAAATAAAAATTACCTGTGACTGGATAAGAGAATTTGGAAATTCAAACCTTTTCCTGATATCATCTGACATTTTTGCTTCTCTCACAGGTATATATGCAACTTCTGTAATCAAAACAAGAGATTTATTAACCCTCTAGTTGCTTTGGAATTCAAACCAATTATTCCTCAAATAATATAAAAGTAATTTTAAAAGACAATAATGGAAATAAAATAAAACATGAACCCCTGCAGATACTTTTTGAGCACTTGAGCACTCAAAAATATCATTGATAAACAAACTAAAAATGCCCAACGAGTTGGTGTTTTCCCACAAATTAATCCTGAAACAGATGAATTCATGTAACAAAACCTTTAAAAAATTATTTTAATCAAAAAGCTCAGCCACATACCTAAAACAAAAGTTAATCCTTTCATGAATCAAAACTTACAAGAGAGGGCTAAAAAGGGGGCTCAGTGGTTAAGAGTACTTGTTATCCATGCAAAAACACTGAGGTTCACACAGAGAAACGTTGTCTTGAAAAACCAAGGGGGAAAAAAAACGAAGTTCAACTCCCACCCTCCCTATGGCAGCTCACAACTGCTAAAGCACTTGCATGCACATGGTAGACATACACACACTTAGGTACACGAGTATACATGTAAAATAAAATATAGATAAACCTTAAAAAAAACTTTAAGTCAAACAGTGGCAGGATTGTTTAAGCTTACACCTTCCTTTGATACCAGCTTTCATCTCAGCAAGAATCCCACTGCAGCTGAACCTCAGGAAGTTCAGCTATGACCTCAAACCCTACACATCAAAACAAACTACTTGTCTCTTAAAAGAACAAGCAAGGAATCACCACCAATGTTTAATGTTTACATCAAATCTCTTAATCCTATTCTCAAAAAGACTAGGAAAGAGAAGAGGACACAGAATAGAGGGATTTCATAAGGGAAACCAATTTATTCAACTCCCATGCAGCACTGATCCTACCTAATTATATTCCTTGAAATACAGGATGCTTTAATCTCATGTTCATCACAGCACAATGTAAACACTGGCAATACACTAGATGCTCTGTTTTGGATATGGTTTGAGTATGCACCCCCCAAGGATTCATGCTTTGAAATTCCTTTTTGTTTTGTTTGTTTGTTTGTTTTTTGGTTATTTGAGACAGGGTTTCTCTGTGTATATTTGATTGTCCTGGACTCATTTTGAACTCACAGAGATCCGATTGCCTCTGCCTCCTGAGTGCTGGGATTAAAGACATGCACCACCATGTCAGGCCATTACAAATGGTTGTGAACTGTCACGTGGGTGCTGGGACCCATCAAAACAGTGACCTAAATGGAACTGTGGTCAGCTTCAAAGACTGAGGCAGAGTGGCAGAGTTGCTGATACAAAGGGAGTAAGTTGGCTTACACACAGCTGAGGTCTCCTAGAGTGAAGAAAGCCTCAAGCCTTATTTAAGGTGAAGCCGCCATAGCCATTTTACCCTAACGGATCTACATCTGAGATAGTCTGGAAGAAAGACTGCTAACTAAGTTCATTAAAGGGCCTACTCCTGAGGTGTTGCTGAGGACTGAGGACCAGCCCCAGAGACTGTATGCTAACTAAGTGCATTAAAGGGTGTACTCCTGAGGTGTTGCTGAGGACTGAGGACCTGCCTCTGAGGTGTTGCTGAGGACTGAGGACCTACCCCAGAGACTGTATCCCTCTAAAAGGTTATGAAAATAGTTGTTATAGTTATCAATAGGTTTAGTGGTTAAGTAATAGGGGTTGTAGTCATTCATAGGGTTAATAGTTACATGTTTATAAGTGAATATAGTTATTAATAAATACATATTAAATAATTAAAAAGGTTTGGTTTCAGCCTGGTGTTCTTCCCCCTCCGTGGGAACTCTCATAGCAAGCAGACATCACTGAGTCCAGATCTTCCAACAATTCCAAATTTGCCCCTATGAGTTCCTAAGGCAGCAGAAATCAGCTATCAAAACAAATCTGCTCTTCCTCTCAAAGAGCTACTAACCACCCTGTCCACCTTCCCCTTCTCCTCTCTGCTTCCTTCACCACCACTCTCTAAATTCAGCCACAGTCCACTCTGTTTCTAGCCCTGCATTTACTCTTCCTCTTTACTATACACTAGGAAACATACTTCTTCCCACTGGGGTTCCTCCAGTACCTTCTCAGTCTTGAGGCTCTCCAAGCTGGAGTGTACTACCTCCATGACTCTCTGATTGGCTCTCCTCAAACAGTTTCTACCACTACATCATTCCCTACGGAGAATTCATAAGGTTGTCTACTGCCTCACAGATTGAGTGTAGATGTCAATGCCTAGCTTCTTAGCCATCTAGCTAGAAGTCGTCCATTCAACTTCATTTTCCCAGCTATAATCCCAACCTAGGTGAAAGAGTTTTCCAAATAGTCCCAGGGGCTCACCGTCTGCTCCTTCCTAAAGGATTTAATTTAAATTTCCAACTCACATGGACTATCCTTCGCTACATGTTCCCACTACTTAAGACTAAATTCCTTTCACAGTACATCTGTTAAGCCTTTCCGAACTGGCTACATCCAACACTAATCTCCTTTCTTCTTTATTAATGCTTTTAGGGACAGACATTAATTATTCAAATATTCCATTGTCACACAAAAGCAAGTGAAGGCTGAAGAGATGGCTCAGCCATTAAGAGCATGCATCCAGCTCTTACAAAGGACTTGACTTCAGTTCCTAGTACTCATGTTGGGTGGCTCATTACTGCTTGTCACTCCAGCTCCAGGGAATTGGACACCTATTTCTGGCCTCTGCAGTACCCACACATCCCCATATACAGATATACACACATACACATAATTAAAAATAAAATCTTTAAAAAAACAGAAGTGGTCATGGCTATATTACAATATCATTTTTTTTAAGAGGCAGGTGTTAAGTGAGCCATACGTTGCTAACTGCTGGTGTACATGGTATGTTTCAATTAACTCACCAATTTTCTTGACACATTGATGAAATTAATATCCAAATTTGGCTCTATACCAAGCAAATTGTCTACCCCTTTTATTGTTTATAAGATGAAAAGGCAGGGCAGGAGAGATGGCTCAGCAGTAAGAGCACTGACTGATCTTCCAAAAGACCCGGGTTCAAATCCCAGCACCCACATGGCAGTTCACAGCTGTCTGTAATTGCCGGGCATGGTACTGCACGCCTTTAATCTCAGCACTCAGGGAGGCAGAAGCAAGTGGATCTCTGTGAGTTCAAGGTCATCCTGGTCGACGAAATGAGTCCAGGACAATCAAGGATACACAGAGAAACCCTGTTCAGAAAAACCTAAAAAAAAAAAGGGGGGGGATCCAAGATGGCGGAGGCCCACACGGACACATTTTGAACGTGGGGAAAAGAGCCATAAAAAGCACAGAGTTATTGGACACTGTGCAAAAACCGGAGGGACTAGACCCGCCGGGAACACACCCAGCCCCCAAGGGACTGTTTAAAGTCCCAGGGCAAGGCTCTGCCCCCAACTCTCCCAGACATGGAAGCTGCTGAATCCGGGAATCGCGAACTCCCATCTGGAGAGATGCCGGGTAAGATTGACTCTAATACACAGCAGGCAGAATCAGACCCCACACGGGGATCACTCACCAGCCTACTAGGCTCCCAACACCTCAGGTGGACCTTATAGCTTTTTAGGAAACGTTGCGGGCTAGTTGAAGTCTTAGCAAGGCAGAAACAGGGCACATAGCAGGCGGCGAATTGGGTTGAGAGCCCAGACGGGATCACTCACTAGTCTAATGGGTCCCACACACCCCACGCGAGCCCTCCACCAATCTAGAAAAGGTTGCAGACGCCTGTAAGCCTTGGTGGCCAACTATAGCGGCAGCGCGGGGGGACAGGGCAGAGGCACGCACCTTCAGCGAAGGAACCAGGTGGAAGCACGCACAGGGGGACGGGGCAGAGGCGCGCGTCAATAGCTAAGGAGACAGGCGGAAGCAAGCACAGTGAAGTGGCAGGGCTGGACACGCACAAAGGCACACAGAGGGAGATAGTGGCAGAGGCACACAGAGGCTGACGGCTCCAAAACGTGGAAGCCAGAAGCCCGGGGACCATAGCTGTATTCTGGAAAACCCAGACATATTTGGCGTGGAGGCGGGCCCTCTCAGTCTCCTTGGGGACAACCAGAGTCCACAGAATCCATGCCTGGGCAAACAGGTCCATACCATCAAAACTACTACAGGCTGCTCACTCAGTGTGCAACATAGAGAAGTCTCACTTGGGAGCAGTGAAACAATCCTAGGACATTCCTCATTACCTGGGAATAGGCTGCACCAGCTCACAGTGCTCCCGGCTATTAGAAACACAGTGACCCTGAGATCCCCCTGTAAGCAAGCAATTCGACTGCTACACCAAAGCATTCCCTGTGGATCCAAGCCCAGAAAATGACGAGAGAAGACAGCTTAACACATCCATATGGCCAAAGGTCCAAGAAAAAAAAAGAAATCAAGGAAATATGACTCCAACAATGCAAAACTATCCTAGCTCATCCAATTCGGATGACCTCACAACAGCAGAAACACATGAAAACGATGACAATTCTACATTATGGAAAGTGATAGAGTCCCTTCAAGAAGAACTTAAATCTATGAAGGAATTCAAAGAAGCCACAATTGTACAAGTCAAAACAACGAATAACACCATTAAAGAGCTCCAAGCCAAGGTGACTCAGCTTGAACAGGAAAAGGACAGGGCAAAGAAAGATTTCCAGGCAAAAACAAGCAAACTGGAGAAGGAAATGCACAAAACAAACAATACCATTCAAGACATGAAAATAGAAATGGAAACAATAAAGAAAACACAGTCAGTTAAAAGAGGAAATGGAGAATCAAGGGAAGAGAACAGGAACTACGGATGTGAGTATCAAAATTAGGATGCAAGAGATGGAAGACAGGATCTCAAGCATGGAAGATTCGATGGAAGAAATCAGTACAACATCCAAAGAAAACGAGAAAGTTAAAAAATCTCTCACCCACATCATCCAAGAAATCAAGGACTCAATGAAAAGACAGAACTTAAGAATTATAGAGGAAAGAGAAGACTCCCCACTCCAAGGTCCAGGAAATATCTTCAACAAAATCATAGAGGAAAACTTCCCAAACCTGAAAAAAGAGATGCCAATAAAAATCCAAGAGGCTTACAGAACACCAAACAGATTAGATCAGAAAAGAAACTCCTCTCACAACATAATAATTGAAACACCAAATGTACAGAACAAAGAAAGAATATTAAAAGCTGTAAGAGAAAAAGGTCAAGTCACATACAATGGCAGACCCACTAGAATTACACCTGACTTCTCCTCAGAAACTTTAAAAGCTAGAAGGGCCTGGACAGATGTCCTATAAGTCCTGAGAGAACATAGGTGCCCAGCCAGACTACTATACCCAGCAAAACTCTCTATCAACATAGATGGAGAAAACAAGATACTCCATGACAAAATCAAATTTAAACAATATCTACCCACAAACCCAGCCCTACAGAAAATAGTAGAAGGAAAATTCCAACCCAGAGAAGAAAACTACACCCAAGAAAACAGAGGGAATAGAAAGCCCCACAGCAACTAAACCAAAAGAGGCAAAGGACGCTTACCTATACCAAACTAATGGGAAATAACAACTCCTGGTCACTAATATCCATCAACATCAATGGATTCAACTCCCCAATAAAAAAGACACCGGCTTACAGATTGGATCCGTAAGCAAGACCCATCTTTTTGCTGCATACAAGAAACACATCTCACTATCAAAGACAGACACTATCTCAGAGTAAAGTGCTGGGAAAGGTTTTCCAAGCAAATGGATCCAGGAAGCAAGCTGGAGTAGCCATCCTAATATCAAACAAAACAGACTTCCAACTGAAGTTAATGAAAAAAGACAGAGAAGGGCATTATATACTCATTAAAGGGAATTTCCATCAAGAGGACATCTCAATATTGAACATATATGCCCCAAATACAAAGGGACCTACATTTGCAAAAGAAACGTTTCTAAAACTTAAATCGCACGTCAATGACAACACATTAGTAGTGGGAGACTTCAACACCCCACTCACAACAATGGACAGATCATCAAGACTGAAGCCAAACAGAGAAATATTGAGTCTAACAGAGATCATGAACCAAATGGACCTAACATATCTACAGAACGTTTCACCCAAACACAAAGGAATACACCTTCTTCTCAGCACCTCATGGAAACTTCTCCAAAATCGACCACATAGTTGGACACAAACATAGTTTTAACAGATACAAGAAAATTGAAATAACCCCTTGTATCTTATCAGACCACCACAGAATAAAGCTGGTCTTCAACAGCAAAAGAATCAACAGAAAGCCTACACACACATGGAAATTGAACAACTCCTTACTGGGTCAGGGAAGAAATAAAGAAGGAAATCAAAGACTTCTTAAAATCCAACGACAATGAAGGCACAACATACCAAAACCTATGGGATACAATGAAGCTGTGCTACGAGGAAGTTCATAGCACTAAGTGCCTTCAAAAAGAAAATTGTGACAGCTCATATTAGCGAATTAACAGCTAAACTGGGTGAATTGGAAAAGAAGCAAACACTCCCAAGAGGAGCAGAAGGCAGGAAATCATCAAACTTAGGGTTGAAAACAACAACTTAGAAACAAAAAGAACTGTACAAAGAATCAATGAATCCAAGAGTTGGTTCTTCGAGAAAATCAACAAAATAGACAGAACCCTAGCAAAATTAACTAAAAGGCAGAGAGAAAGAACCCTAATCAACAAAATCAGAAATGAAAAGGGAGAAATAACAACAGACATTGAGGAGATCCAGAAAATATTTGGGTCCTAATTTAAAAATCTATATTACACCAAATTAAAAAACCTAAGGGAAATAGACAATTTCCTGGATAGATTCCAAATAACAAAACTAGGCGCTTGGAGAATCAAAGCATCCATTCAAGGAACCCAGGGACAACTGGACAACGGAAACCTCAGCAGAAAACAGAATCAGACACCAAAAGAAGACGAGTGACCCAGTTGATTCAGCCTGACAGACTCCCTCAATAGCTGTCTCCATCAAAAGCCTACAACAACAACAACTCAATATCGCTAAGACCATTCAGTTCTACACAATGCCCCAGCCAGAACCTCAGTAAAGCCTGGAAGTTCAGCTTCTGCCTACAAACTACTTAGGACATCTAAACAGCTGAGAACACAAGGACTGAACATAAAAGGATTGTACTAACATTTTTAACCATTTTTCCATTTTGGTTCGGGCCCCAAACAGGTTTACTACGACCCAAATCAGCAGGAAGTCATTTTAAGAGAGCGACGTCCCATACCGAGAGGGTGGGGAGGGTGTTTCTCCGCCCCCTCCTTTTTTGGTTATTTGAAGGACAACTGAAAACTCTGTTATTTAGGGGAAGAGATTACAAGTTGTTAAATGGTCCTGTTTAATGGGTTTTGGAGGTTAGACCCAGGGTGTTCCTTCTTTCCCTTTTCTGTATCCTTCTTTATCTCCTATGTAAGAGTGCATAGGCTTGAGGAAAATGAGATACAGACATAGCACAGGAAGGTCTAATAAGAAGGGGCAGATTATTGAATATGCCCTTATACCTTTGTATATTGATAGAAAATTAGTAGTTTATTTGGCTAAAGTGGTATTGACCATTGTTTATTGTGCAAAAATAAGATTGTATTGGATTACATCGGTATTGATCTTTGTATATTGATACAAAATTAAGATTACAGTTGGCCACAACAGTATTGACCCTTGTATATGGACGTAATATTAAGATTGTATTGGGCTACATAGGCATTGATCTTTGTATATTGATACATAATTAAGAGTATATTTAACCACAATTGAATAGATCTTTGTATATTGATACAAAATTAAAGGTAACGCTTCCTAATGGTATCATACCTAGAGACACTTAAAAATAAAATGTGAAGCTCTGGCTTCTTGATACCAACCGTCTAAAACGGTCTAGGATAGTTAAGTAAAACAAACTCCTAGTCATGCAAACATGTCACTTTGTTAGCTACTATGACAGTCTATCACAGATATTCTCTAAACTACCCAGTAATCAAGTTGCTAAGAGACAAGCAACATTTGCTTATCTAAATACAAGAGATGGATAGGGCATCTTCAAACACCCCAAGAGATCTGTAGAATATGGCATTCAAAGATGTGGTATTAAATTAAGATATTCTTTTCTTTTTTTTGATATCAAGACATATCAGCGCGTGACAGCACCCCCTATTCTACTCCAAGTAGAAGATAAGCATCGAAGAACCTCCACTGTAAGATGGTTGAATTAGTGGCAAGCCTATCTCTTGGCATGAAAAAACCCCTTGCACCAACTGCAGACAGACTGCTGTCCAAAAAGGACAAAACTTGGTAGCAGGGAAGTCGACAGCCTAACTCTGCCAAGACAGGGTAGGTAAGTCCTTCATAATCCCTGCTCTACCACAAATATCTGTCATAGAAAC
Organism: Lophiomys imhausi; assembly: GCA_907164525.1. NCBI lineage: Eukaryota > Metazoa > Chordata > Mammalia > Rodentia > Muridae > Lophiomys > Lophiomys imhausi. Next base: position 2,897,936 of record CAJQZJ010032443.1, read on the forward strand.
AGGACCCAAAGGCTGAAGACTGATTCAGGAATGTATGGAGAGAAAATGGGAACTGTCCAGGCAGTCATTGATATGTCCTTTCTTAGTTTTGGAAGCTGCAGGCCCTGCACTTCCTATATATGCAAATATATTTATCCCTCTCAGGTCTCTGAGGTGGTTGAAGAATAGACAGCTAGAGTCTCATAGTTAAATTTTGAGTTGTTTAGGAATCAAGAGGGTGTTATAGATCTAAGAAGATACTCTTAAAAGTGTGTTGCAAGTTAGTATGAATGTTGAGTCAGATATAGACCTTTAAACTCATGGAGATGGTTAGATAGTAGAATGTTAAAGTCAGGGGCCAAATATGTATAAACTGGACATGGGGAAGGTATACTGGGCCATTTAACTCTCATAAATGTGGCATATTTATATCTGTTGTTTTGTATAATACTTACTGTTATAAGAGAAGGAACCATCTGTTGGACTGAAAGAGGAAACTTCTGCGGGGAAGAGGGTGGAAGGGCGGGATAGGAAGGAGGAATAGGGAGGGGTTTGTTACTGAGATGTAACTTGAAGAAAAAAAATAAAGTATTTAAAGAAGAAAAAAAAGAAAACAGCTTTCCCTTCATGGATAACAAAGCCATCTTTCAGAAATGTACTTTGGGCTTTTTTTTTTTTCCGGTTTTTTTTGGTTTGGTGAAGAAATCTTGCTGCAATGAGACAGGCCAGCATAAATGTTACTTTTCTAAGATTTTCTCTCTTGCATTTTGGGAACAGTGTAGAATCTGGAAGAATTAAAGTACAGGGTAATCTTTTGGACATTTGAGGGTCATTGCCCAATATGTACATAGTACACTTTACTATTTAATATAGCAAAACAATTCACACTCTACTGTCTTAAAAACAAGTGCACTTTCTTCTGCTGTTTCTGGGAAATGAACTCAAAGTCTCAGATGTCTTTTTTCCTTGATTTGACAGGATGGAATGAACTGGGTTTTTTGTTTTGTTTTTTTGGTTTTGTTGTTCTTGTTGTTGTTTTGTGTTTTTTGTTTTTGTTTTTTGGGGTTGTTTTTTTGGTTTGTTTTGGTTTGGATTTTCAAGACAGGGTTTCGCTGTGTAGCCCTGGCTGTCCTAGACTCACTTTGTAGGCCAGGCTGGCCTTGAACTCACAGAGATCCTCCTGCCTCTGCCTCCCGAGTGCTGGGATTAAAGGCATGCACCTCCACACCCGGCTTTGAACTGGGTTTTTTAAAGCCTTTCTTAGCCTATTAACTCATAGGATGGTGTCTTTGGCCCACAGACTGTAGTTTGTCCATCCTTCATCCAGTCATGGGCTCTCTTACTTCTCTTTGGGGGATATTTTCCCAGACACCTTCACAGTGAGATATGGATGTGGTTAAAATGCTAGCCTCTGAGACTTACTGAAACAGATTTCTTTTATGTAAGTGGTAAATTTGTTCTTGATTCTGACTTACATTTTTAGACAATGTGTACAAAAGAAGGAACTGATGATCTTCCGGCTTCCTTGGATGTGGTTCTGTGCTTAGCTCTACCTCAGATTCTGATGGGACCTTTCACCTCAGGCACTTATGTGAAATAAATCTGGGTAAGGAGAGTTAAAGGAATCAGTTCAGCCATACTTTTCAAATTTAATGAATTTTGTCTGAAAGACATTTAAAAAAAAGGAAAAGTCTACTTTCTGAGTCAGACATAGAATGGTGGGCCGACCCAGGAGAGCCTCATGACCACTGATCTCTAGGGACTTCTCGATAGGGGGTGGAAATTCTGGGAAGAGAAAGTACAGTGTCTCCAAAGGGGTAAGTATTCGGCCTATCTGTCTAACTTGGCCTAAGTAAATCTACCTCCCTAGGGCTGGTCCCTCCTTCTGAGGAGTGGTTCCTTATATAGACTGCTGAGCCTGTCCAATTGGAATGTGTATTTCCACCCATGCCAGATAGTCTATTCTTTGGGTCAGAAAGAGTTTTCATTCCGTCAGTGGGCCCCAACTGCTACTCTAACTTAAGGAACTTTGAAATCAGGAAAGAAAGAGTACTGTAAGAAATTAGTAAGCTTTGTAGTTGTGCATTGAGTGCTTCCTGGCTTAGGCTTCTTGAGCACCAGGAGGGAAATGTTTATTAATCAAGATTCAAGGAGCTCTCAGACTCTGGTCCCTGTGGCCAGCTCTGCCTTTCCTCAAAGCTAAGTGATATCTGTTTGAATTTTACAGCCTCAGTTCTCACTTGACCTATCCTAGTCCAGCCCAGCTGTGATCCTTAAAGGAACACAGGGATTATGAAGAAAGAAACCACAGAATTAAACATCTAAAAGCAAAGAGATAAAAACCCTCACCTCTCCCTCCCATCTTCCAGTCTCTCACAGGATGACCATTAGTTGAGTGTAACTACAAGTCAAAATGCAAGGGATCCCTTGTAACGTTCAGAGAGCAGTTCAGCTAAGTGAGAGGCACACAGCACTCTGTGTGGGCTGGGGACCTAGTGGGCAACAAAGTCCAAGCAGGACACTCTGCTCCAGAGCACTGCTACTCTTGAGCCTCCTAGTAGCTTTTTTCTCTTTTTCTTTTTTTTTAGCTTTGTCATTCTACCTCCTTACAAGACTAGCACGAAGCATTGGCTACTTCATATGTGGGAGGTGACCTCCTCAGAATCAACCTTTTCACTGGCTCCTGATAGCTCCAATTACCACTAATGGGTCTACTCAACAGTCATTCCTGCTGCCCTGCAAAACCACCATTTTAGGATGTGTACAACCTTTAGAGCCTATTCCAATTCCTCTAATTCCTCCAGCCCCTTCAATTTTTTTCATAAAGATGCTGCTTTATAACATCACATTAAAATACAAATACAAAAGCAATAGTTTCATGCCTGTTAGTTAAGATTCTGTATAAAAACAGTACCTGACGTCCAGACTTGCTTATCAGCAGGGATGGGTTGTTTTGGTTTGGTTTGGTTTGGGTTGGGTTTTTTTCCCCCCATAGAGTAGTAATTCCAACAGATAAAGCAACTTTGTTTATGTCAATAAAGAGTAAATATTTCTGTTTCCTTAATACTTCTAAGTATGTAAGAGGGTATCTTTCATTTTGCTTTTTTTTCTATCCAGTTGTTAGCTGGGCATGGTGGCACATGCCTTTAAGCACTTGGGAGGCAGAGGCAGGAGGATCTCTGTGAGTTCCAGGCCAGCCTGGTCTACAGAGTGAGTTCCAGGACAACCAGGGCTACACAGAGAAACCCTGTCTGGAAGAAAAAAAATCTCTCTATCCAGCTGTTAAAATGAAACCACTATGGACCAAATAATCTGTGATCACTAGCCTCCCCCAGGACTAAATGCTACAAATCTTCAGCATGAACATTCATAAGTAGAGGAGAGCAAAGACAACATGATAAATTCAAAGACTTCATTCTGACCTTATAAACTTTTTTAATTTTTGCTATAGAGTGGCAATTGACCTTGAACTTTTGATTTACCTGCCTTTACTTTCCTTCCAAGTACTGGGATTCCAGATGTGTGTCATCTGGCTCAGACAACACAGACAAAACATGAGCATGTGGGTGCGTGCGTGCGTGCGTGTGTGTGTGTGTGTGTGTGTGTGTGTGTGTGTGTGTGTGTGCATGTATGGGTGCAGAGCATGTGTGGAGACTACAGAGCAACTTTTGGGATCCAGTTCTCTCTCCCCCATGTCAATGCTGGGAAGAGAACTCTGCCCATCAGTATCTACTTGTCTAGGCCATGCCTGACTTACAACTCTGTTGTTTTCCTTACTTTTCTATGAGTTTTACGGAAAAATTTCCTCCCAAAGAGCTATTTATGTGTTTTAAGAAACACATTGACTTGGTTTTTATTTTTAAATTTGATGACTGTCTTCTCTCCACAGACTGAGCTCCTACCTCAGCTTTTTGAGATTGGTTAGTTTTAAAAGATCAGTGCAAAGGAAATGAAGGAAAAGGAGAAGGGATGAGCCAGGCCAAAAACCAGGAATACAACGGGGCCTTTGTTTAAACAGAACTTTTATCAGATGGCGGAGACTAAAGGATTTTCATAAATGTTTCCTGTGGACACTGTGGGGGAGGTGCTGAGGGTGCTTAAGTTCCATTAGCATTTGGCTGTCTGGCTAACTGCCTTTGATAGAAAAATAAATTCTAACACTCACAGGTCTGTCCTCTTATTTTCTCATTTTGTTTATTTTGTTTTCTTACCTCAATTTTTTCTAGCTTTCTAAGAAAGAAAGTCTCCTCGTGTGATTGTACACATCTGTAATCCTGGAAATACAGAGATTCAAGCAGTGTTTGTAGTTCAAAACCAGCCCAGCTATACAGTCAGATTCTATCTCACAGAACTAAGGAAAGAGAAATTAACAAGCAAACAAAATTTTAAAAAGAAAGAGTTATGAGTAGCTGGGCACGGTGGTGCAGGCTTTTAATCTCAGCACTTGGGAGGCAGTAGGATTTCTGTGAGTTTGAGGCTAGCCTAGTCTACAAAGAGAGTTCCAAGATAGTCAGTGCTGTTACACAGAGAAACCCTGTCTCAAAAAACCAATAAAAAAAAAAAAAAGAAAGGAAGGAAGGAAGGAAGGACAGAAGAAAGAAAGAAAGAGAAAATAGTAGGCTTTTCTCTGCCTCACATTTTGATATTTTGTTTGACATATTTGGTACAACAATCTTTTCAATCAGGTGTCCTAACTCATGCCTTTAATTCCAGCACTAGGGAAATTGTTAAGAGTTTAAGGCCAGCAAGGTCTATAAAGGGAGAAGCTTGTCTTACCAAAAAAATTTTCTCCCCATTTTGTTGGTCACATGTGAAAATGTCCCCAACTAGGGATTTAATTCATTATTTTAAAAAAAGTTAATGCTGGAGCTGGAGAGATAGCTCAGAGGTTAAGAGCACTGGCTGCTCTTCCAAAGGACCCAGGTTTAAATCCCAGCACCCACATAACAGTTCACAGCTGTCTATAATTGCTGGGCATGATGGTGAACCCCTTTAATCCCAGCACTTGAGAGGCAGAGGCAGGAAGATTTCTTTGGGTTCTAGTCTAGCATGGCCTACTAAGTGAGTCCAGGACAGCCAGGGATACACAGAGAAACCCTGTCTCATAAAAAAAAAAAAAAAAAGTTAATGTCTACTGATTCTATTTTTATTCATTTTCTAGTAAGAAGGTTAGAAAAAAGTACCAAACAAAATGTATTTGGCTAAGGATATGACAGACAGTTTTTAGTATAAAATGTTTTAGGAAAGGACTGAAAAGCAGAAGTCTAAAAGGAAAAGATTTTGGTTGTGAGAGTTTGAATTTCTCCCCTCCTAGTAGTGCTATCTATGAAACCCAGAGCCTTGTGCATGCCATACAAGGGTTGCACCACTGAGCAACACTCCCAGCCTGCTGTGACAGACACTGTGTCTCAACACTATGTTTCAAATTTAAGATTATATATGTGTGTATGTGTGTGTGTGTGCTGACAATAAATGCCAGTTCCTCTGGAAGGCAAGGAAACCACTCTACCACTGAGCTACACTCCGGCCCTGACCCAGCATTTAATGGAATAATAAATGCTTTCCAAGTGATTGAGGACAGAGACACATGGGAGGATTGTATACCTACATACAGGTCAAATGTGCGCACGTGCTCATACGATAGCTTGTGACAGGTGTTGTGGAAAACTGGTAGTATATTTCATTCAGAAAAAGAGCAGTTTGTTGTTATTTGAGCAGGATCTCACTCACTTCGGGGTGCTGGGATTACAAGCACAAGCCAGAAGGCCAGTGAGATGGCTCCGCAGGTAAAACAGCATACACAAGGCTCTGGGTTTCATCTCTAGCACTGCTAGAAGGGGCAAGTTCAAGATATCACAAGTTCAAGATATTGGTGCGAAGCTTGATGACTTGTGTTGCTTCCCCAGAATCCACATGCTGGAAGAAGAGAACTGACTCTTGCAACTGACCTCCACACATGCACCTTGATAATCTCGGGCCCCCCACCCCAATAAATAAACATAAAACAAAACAAACTGTGTTGTGGCATACCTTTAAGGCATACTTATGAGGCAAAGGCAGATAGATCTCTGTGAGTTCCAAGCCAGCCAGGGATGCATAATAAAATCCTATCTCAAAAACAACACTAAACAATTGTGTGCCACCATGCCTGGCAAAGAGCTCTCTAATTTATTTTATTTACTGTGGGTACAGGTGTGAGTTTTTATGCCACAACATACATATAAGCAGAGGACAACTTGTGGAAGAAACTTTGGGGGCATCAGTTCTCTCCTTCCACTGTGTGGGTCCAAGGGATTGAAATCAGGTCCTCAGGCTTGGCTGTAAATATATTTATATTTATGTTTATATATATGGTTTTTGAGACAGGGTTTCTCTGTGTATCCTTGACTGTCCTGGACTCACTTTGTAGACCAGACTGGCCTTGAACTCACAGAGATCCACCTGCCTCTGGCTCCCAAGTGCTGGAATTAAAGACGTGCACCACCACGCCAGGCGGTTGTAAATATTTTTGCCTGATGAACCATCTTGCTGGCCCAAAAAAGAACATTTTAAAATGTGCTTGCTGGCAGCTCTTCCAGAAGACCCAGATTTGATTCCTAGCACCCACATGGCTGTTCACAACTGTCTGTAATTTTTGCCACAAGGGATCTGATGCTATCGTCTGTCATCCCCAGGCACCAGGCATCTAGGAAGTACACAGACATACATGCAGGCAAAACACTCATAACATAAATTTAAAAAACCAAAACTTTAATTGTATTTTTTTGTGTTTTTTAAATCAATGGTTTAATAGGTTTGTCTTGCATTATGTATGCAACCAAAATTCACATAGAGAGAAATCAGGCATTCAGGAACTGAGCTATCCATGAGACAACCATCAGTGCCTTTCAAATGCATGGAGTAAAGCCAATCACAACTTCATTTCTCAAACATAGAACTTGCAGGAGAATTCAAACCACTGCATTATAATCAAGCTGTGTATTCGGCTTTAGAGGCAAGGCCTACTGTTTCGATCCAAGAAGAAACAGTGTGGTGCCCCACAAAAAGAGCCTTACTGGAAAAATATATTAGTTTCATGTGAACCTCAGCCCCAAAAGGGATTAACTTGAGGACCTCTACATTTCTGAAATCTTTACTTCTCACTTACTGGTATCCTTAGTAACCAGAAGCCCACAAGTCAAACACAATTTTGTCCTAGTCTGAAAAGGTGTCTGATTTAATTCACTCATGTTAATCTCCTCTGTCTTCAGTCCTTGTAAATATAGCAGTGTGTCATCACCTTGTGATTATTTAAGGATTACACCAGTCTGAATGTTCAAATCCCTGATTCTCTCACCTGCCCATAATTCCTAGATATGTGGAGGGGAATCACATGTCCTTATGTTTCCAAATCAAATTAAGCCAAGGCTGGTCTGTCACCTTCTGAAGGAGCACCCCTCTTTCAGGATGGAGACACTAGGTAATGCCTTTTTTGTCTCCCCTGATATAGGAAAGGCCTGGTCCCTCATCTGCAGAGAAAGTCTGAAAACGTTGCTTAGCCAATGGAAGTGTGCCACAACCAAACAGGCTTTCATGGAAGAGCGCCAGGGGACCCTTGGGTGGGTTTTCTTGCTTTGTTTGTTTGTTTATATTTTATACACATTGGTGTTTTGACTGTATGTATATTTCTGTGTTGGATCCCTTGGAACAGAAGTTACAGACAGCTGTGATCTGCCATGTGGATGCCTTATGGGTGCTGGGAATTGAACCCGGGTCCTCTGGAAAAGCAGCCAGTGCTGTTCACCGCTGAGCCATCTCTCCAGCCTCCCTTGCTTGTGTTTTTCTTTTCTTTTCTTTTGTTTGTTTGGTTTTTTTTTTTTTTATGTTCACAAAGCTCCCAAAGGCCTGAAACTTAGTGTCTTTCACAGTTTCCCAGGAGACCAGTTCTGAATTTGAGTCCTAGCTTCTCTTTTCCTAGAAGCATAAAAGTCATTGTTTTGAATGTATAAGACTTTTTCCTGATAAGGCTTAAGAAGGAAACAGGTAAAACAGTGAGGTACCTCTACTGCACTTCCTGTAGCAGAGATCACAGTTGCAGGCATGCACAAGGTACACATACTATACATGTAGGCTCATGTATGCACACATATAAAAAGAAATAAGATCTGGCATTGGTGTCGAATGATACCAGCACTAGGGAGGCAGAGGCAGGCAGATGTCTGAGTTCAAGGCCAGCCTGATGCACAGAGCAAGTTCTAGGACAACCAGAGCTACACAGAGAAACCCTGTCTCAAAAAGAGAGAGAGAAAGAAGGAAAGAAAGAAAGAAGAAAGAAAGAAAGAAAGAAAGAAAGAAAGAAAGAAAGAAAGAAAGAAAGAAGGAAAGAAAGAAAAGACATAATGGAACATATCTTTAATCTCAGCACTCAGGAGGAAGAGGCAGAGGGATCTCTGTGAGTTCTAGCACAGGCTGGTCTACATAGAAAGTTCAAGGACTGCCAGAGCTATGTAGAGAGACCTTGTCTCTCTCTCTCTCTCTCTCTCTCTCTCTCTCTCTCTCTCTCTCTCACACACACACACACACACACACACACACACACACACACACAAAACCAACCAACCAACCAAACAAATAATGAAACAGAAATGCACAAACATGTGTTAGGTTAAATGTTCAGAGAAGGAGACTGGGAGGGATCAGGGAAGCACAGCTACTCTGGCCCTGCCCTCACTTTTGTCAACATCTAACTACCACTATGCTGGCTGAAGCTTACTCGCTGACTTTTATTGTCTGCATCCCTTTCATGTGGTCCTCTTATCTCACTTATGTCTGAGTGTTTCAGACTGGAAACACTCAACAGCTTTTATGAGCCACTGTAATCCCTATAACTAGATGTTTCTTGGAATAGACCATAGGCATTAGATTTCTTGGATACATAGTGTTAAAATTAGCTCAGATATTATGAACAAATGATATGGAAAGGGGACAAGTCAGCAAGTACCCTCAGACGTAAGCCACCAGATTAAGAACATTTCAGAAATGACCTAATATTAACATAATGGGTTACCACCATGCTAATAAAGCATCCAAAATAGTACAGTGCCCTGAACCTAATTCTCTTCACCATAGTCTTGTTTCTTAGAGATTGGTTCTGTGTCACCAGGGCACCACCAACAAAAAATAATATCTTGGAACTGGAGATGTAGCTCAGTTGGTGGAGTACTTGCTTGCCTAGCAGTCTCAAAGTCCTGGGTTTGATCCCTAGCATTGCATAAGCTGGGCATGATGGTGCACGCCTGTGATCCCAGAAGCACTCAGAGAGAAGGCCAAGCAAAGGGCTCATCTGGAGTTCTGGAGTACCTATGACCTAAAATTTCCATAACCAAGAGCCAAGAGGAGGACATGGAAGGGGTAGGAGATTCTTCACCAGAGAGCCTTACAAATTCTGAGCCACAGGGCACAAAAAAGGTTTTCCTTTTTGTGTGTCTCTTTGGCGTTTTAAAGAGTTTATTGATTGAGATAGAAGGGAGGGAGGGAGGGAAAGAGAGAGAAAGAGAAAGGGAGAGTCATGCCCTTTGAATTAGGCACATGGTAAACCACTTGGCTGACCAGTATCTGTATGACAGCTGAAAAAGCAAAGAAACCCAGAGTGAGTGACTCCAAAATAGTATATACTTAGTCTCTGGTCACTACCTGAAAGAGACAAAAGAGAAGAAAAACAAAAAGTTACATCTTTCTAAGTCTGAACAAGCAGGCTAACCTCAAGTTTATAAAATAGAAAACAATAAAATAAAAGGAACAGTATCTTACAACCTAAAAAGGGTGAGGTCCCATTGTAGAAATAATTAATTAAGGGCTGGAGAGATGGCTCAGAGGTTAGGAACACTGACTATTCTTCCAAAGGTCCTGAGTTCAATTCTCACAACCACGTGGTGGCTCACAACCATCTATAATGAGATCTGGTGCCCTCTTCTGGAGTATAGGCATTTACGCAGGCAGACTACTGTATACATAACAAATAAATAAATAATAAAAAAAAGAATTAATTAAATTGTTTACCAGTATTTAGATTATCGTTAATTGGCTGGCAGCTGTTAATCTTTAACTAGCCATTATAAATGAGCACACAGACACCACATGCATTTTAACAAGACTTGGCCTGGATTGAACAATCTTAGCCCATCTAAGCTATCTCTTGATTCTATATATACATCCACTTGGACTGTTATTCTCCACACTAGGCCAATGTTCCAGGCCATGTGGAGTGATGATCTTTTCTCTACCCATGGCATACGTCCTCCTTCCTTCTCTTTGCTGCTTGTCTTCCAGGCTTCTTGTACCCATCTACTGGAGGCTTCTACTACCCATAAACCTCTCTGCTTCAGAAGCCCAAGCCTTAGTCCTGTCCTCGGTCTTTGCCTACTCTCAGGCCTCAGCATTTATTCAACCAATCAGAAACAATGTAAGTAACAGACAGCAAGCAGGAACAACTAATTAACATTTAGAATGCATAACATCACCCCATCATCCCATAATCAAGGTAAATGATTAGGACTGGGGGTGTGGCTCAGTGGGAGGATACTTGCCTGACATGTGTGAAGCCCTGGCTTCAGCTCTGAAGAGAAGAAAGAGCATGTCAATCAAGGCTGTGAAATCAGGTATTGCTGAGGAAATTGATTTCTTAAAAATTGGGTTTTTTTGAGATTATAATATAATTATATCATTTATTCCATCCCTCTCCTCCCTCCAAACCCTCCCATATACCCCTCCTTACTCTCTTATATATTTATGGCTTCTTTTTTCATTAATTGTTATTACATACAAGTAATATGAGTATATATACATACATACATGCATACATACATACATATTCCTTCTAATTGGTCATATTCACCCTCAATCCTCCTTTTAACTCTTTCCAGATCTGTCCCCACCATTGGTGTTTGTTTTGCTCGATATGTAAAAGCTCTCTTTCTGTTATGAAGATTACTGTTTGCCTATGGGATGAGTACCAAATATTTTTTCCTGGTGGCCTTTGGTTTTCACCTCCTAATGCTGGTGATCAAACCCAAGGCTTTGTGTGTGCTAGGCAAGTCTTCTAACCTGGACCTAAATACCTATCATCCCTCTTTTTGGGGGTGGGATTTGAAATGTGGGGAAGGGATTTGAAATAAGGTCTCATGTAGCACAGGCTGGCTTCTATCTTTCTTTGTAGCGCCAAGACTTGCCTGGAACTCCTGAGCCTCTAGGATTTTAAATGTGAGCCACTAGGCTTAGCTATAGTTTCTTTCTTTCCATTTATTTACTTTTGTTTTATGTGTGTGGGCATTTTGTCTGCACATATGTCTGTGTACTACATGGGTGTAGTGAGTTCAGAGTCCAGAAGAGAGCACTAGAACCCCTTTGGAACTGGAGTTATGGTTGGTTGTTAGCCACCAGGAGGCCAGGAGGGTGCTAGGAATCAAACCAAGATCCTCTGGAAGAGTAATCAGTGCTCTTGACCTCTGAGCCATCCATCTCTCCAGCCCCTACAATTTCATTTTTTACATGTAAATATTTAGACCAAATGTTATTTTTTATGTTAGTAGGTATAGGTACATATTTATTTTTCATTTTTTCATGTGTCTATCAGTAATTTGTATACATCTTAGTAAAATTAATTTTATCTCTTATTTTAAAACACTATAGACCAGGCTAGCAATGAACTAATAGAAATCTGCCTATCTCTGCTTCCCTTGTGCTGGAAGTAAAGAATTCCACTACCACACCTGAATCTACCTTCTTTTAAAGATAGGATCTCACAGCATAGCTCAGGTTGGCATCAAATTCATAACCACTGGGACAGCGGACATGCTCACTGCACCTGGCACTTTCTGGTTGTTATACTTAACATTCCATTTCCATCTCATTTCTAGTTGATATTGACACCACCTCCAGAACAGTGTTGAATAATAAAGATAGTAGCTATTTTTATACCTCTCCTGATTTGTTTTTCCAAGATGGCGTTTCTCTGTGTAGCTCTGGCTGTCCTGGAACTCACTCTGTAGACCAGGCTGTTTTTGAACTCAGAGATCTGCCTGCCTCTGCCTCCCAAGTGCTGGGATTAAAGACATGCACCACCACCACTGGGAACATCCCCTGATTTTAGTGGAATGTCTCTAACATTTCCCATCACAGTGTGATATTGGCTTTAGAGTTGAAGTAGATATATTTTATATACTATAACTGTTGTTTTTATGTCATATTAAATTAAATAATTAAAATTAATTCATTTAAAAATCATCTAGAGCCAGGTGTGGTGGCAAACGCATTTAATCCCAGCACTCTGGAGGCAGAGGCAGGCAGATCTCTGCAAGTTCAAGGCTAACCTGGTCTACAAAGTGAGTCCAGGACAGCCAGGGCTACACAGAGAAACCCTGTCTCCAAAAAAATAAAAAAGAACCTTCTAGAGGCCAGGTGTGGTGGCAAATGCCTTTAGTCCCAGCACTTGGGAGGCAGAGGCAGGTGGATCTCTGTGAGTTCGAGGTCAGCCTAGTATACAGAGTGAATCCAGGACAGCCAGGGATACACAGAGAAACCCTATCTCAAAAAACTACACACAATAAAAGAATATATGTGCAAAATTATACAAGAACAGCACATATTTTGTGTGCTTACCATAATTGTTCATGGTCTGTGAAATTATTTTCCTTGTGTAAACTGGATCTTCACCATAATCAGTTAGAAATCGTAACTATAAAAAGATACAGCTGTGCCTTATTCGGTGGCACATACCTGTAATCCTAGTACCAGAGTGGTAGATCCTGTGCTACACAGAGAGTTAAACTGTCTTAAGGGGGCACTCAGTGACAAAGGACAGATCTATAAATAGTCATTTTATAGCATGTTATTCTAATTATTATGCTGTGTCTAGCTCTCTGTTTATTAGAGATGAGATTTAAATAACAGCAAGATGTTCCTACTTGAATTCATGTCAAAAATGGAAGAATATGTTACTATTAATTCTAAGACACAGTTAATGCTTCTAAAATACTCACTTTATGTTTAGTGTCTTCTATGGCCCAAAGACACTTTAAGCCACTATTCTACCTTGTAGTTAAAGCAAGTTGAAATCTTACTAGGCTTTAGTGAATAAAGGTTGAATCTAAAGATGGAAGGAGGGCTGGCCTTGTGCAATGGATTTGAGAATCAGTTTCTAACAGTTGACAATTAAAAGCACAGAATACCACAGAGATGACTCAGTGGTTGACAGCGTGTATTTGCTCCTGCAGAAAGACCTGGGTTCATTTTCAGCAGGCAGATCAAAACCACCTGTAACTGGTTTCCTCCAGGACGTGCAATCATGTACACAGGTATACACACTGTTGTTAGTTTTTGTTTTGCTTTTTTTGTTTTTGTCAACCTGACACAAGCTGGAATTATCTGAGAAGAGGGAACCTCAATTGAGGAAATGCCTCCATCAGATTGGCCTGTGAGCAAATCTGTGGTTTATTTTATTGACTGATGATTGGTGTCGGAGGGCCCAGCCCATTTGTGGGACATGTCATCCCTTGGTAGGCAGAAACTGGGGTATATAACAAAGCAAAGTGAGCTGGGGTGGTGCCTCACTTTAATCCCAGCACTCGATAGGCAGAGGCAGGAGAAGCTCAGTTAGTTTCAGGCCAGCCTGGTCAACAAAGCAAATCCAGGACAGCCAGGGCTGTATAGAGGAACCCTGTCTCAGAAAATAAAAAGAAAGAAAGGAAGGAAGGAAGGAAGGAAGGAAGGAAGGAAGGAAGGAAGGAAGGAAGGAAGGAAGGAAGCAAACTCAGAAAGCCATGGGGAACAAGCCTGTAAGCAGCAATTATCTGTGGCTTCTTCTTCAGTTCCTGCTTCCAGGTTCCTGCCCTGCTTAAGTTCCTGCATTGGTTTCTCTCAATGATAGATTATTGGACACCCATGAGCTAAATAAACCTGCCCTCCCTCAAGTCGCTTTTGGTCATATTGTTTTATCACAACAGCAGAAAACAAAACAAAAAACATGCAAATATACATACTTTAAAAAATGAAGCCGGGCATTGGTGGCACACGCCTTTAATCCCAACACTCGGGAGGCAGAGGCAGGCATATCTCTGTGAGTTCGAGGCCAGTCTGGTCTACAAAGTGAGTCCAGGACAGCCAGGCCATTACACAGAGAAACCCTGTCTTGAAAAACAAAACAACAACAATAAATAAATAAATAATGAAGTACATCATAAGAAGAAAAGAGTTTCCATAAAATAAATAAAGTCAGCCGGGCGGTGGTGGCACACACCTTTAATCCCAGCACTTGGGAGGCAGAGGCAGGCGGATCTTTGTAAATTTAAGGCCAGCCTGGTCTACAAAGTGAGTCCAGGACAGCCAGGGTTTCACAGAGAAATCCTGTCTCGAAAAAAATCAAAATAAATAAATAAAGCCACAGAATAAGATTGTTATGAAGACTTGGAAGAAGGTAAAGATGCCAAAGATAAAAGCCTACATGAAGCAAGTAAGAAGAATGTGTAGAAGGAAGGTCTGAGATTTAAAATTTCAAAAGCAAACAAAAAGAATAAAGATGTTAGGCATGATATTGGACACCAACAATCCCTAATTCTAGCAGTTGGGAAGTAAAGGCAGGAGGATCAGAAATTTAAGGCCACCTTATTACCTCTGTTGTTTTGTATTGTATTTATTATTATAAGAGAAAGAGATATTTGTTGGACTGAAAGGGGAAACTGTAGAGGGAAATAAGATATACCATAAACTTTAAAAAAAAAAAAAAAGGAAGAGGATGGGGGGTTGAGGGTGGGAGGGTGGGACTGGAGGGGGGAATAGGGAGGGGACTGCGATTGAGATGTAACTTGAAGAAATAAAAAATAAAGAAAAAAATAAATAAAATTAAAAAAAAAAAGAAATTCAAGGCCACACAGTGAGTCCTTCCCTCTTCTTCTCAACCAAATCAAACCAAAACAAAATGTGTTATTGAAACAGAGAGGAGAGAACTTGAAATTTTTGTAAATTGCATCAAAGCTTTCAAAGAATAAAGCAGTTGCAAGGATTGAAAGAAGCAGCAAGGCAGCCACAGCAGTTCTTCCGGGAGTAATAATGACCTCCAGAGGCCCCGCCTTCCAGAGGCCCCGCCTTCCAGAGGCCCCGCCTTCCAGAGGCCCCGCCTTCATCGCATGTACTTCCTATTCACAGGCAAAAGTACGTAAATTAAGCAGTGCTAACCAAAATCCCAATATCTGTGGGCATATCTGAGGGAAGCCCATTGTTCTGTCTAGGTTCCAAGGAATACAGGTGTGATGGCTATTCCTGGTTGTAAACTCGACTGCATCTGGAATGAACTACAATCCAGAAATGGAGAGCAAACCTGTGGGAATTTTTTTGGTTTTTCGAGACAGGGTTTCTCTGTGTAGCCCTGGGTGTCCTGGACTCACTCTGTAGACCAGGCTAGTCTTGAACTCACAGAGATCCTCCTACCTCTATCTCCCAGGTGCTGGGATTAAAAACGTGAGTCACCATGCCCAGAGAGATTTTTTTTTTTTTTGCTTGGTTGAAAGTGGGTGAATCTATTTGTTGTCTGGACCTTTGCAGTAGAAACATACACACCTTTGATTTGAATCTTGACGAGAGAAGTCACACCTTTAATCTGGGCCACACCTTCTGCTGGAAGTCTATATAAGAACATGGAAGAAGGAAGCTTTTGCTCTTAGCCTATTTGCTCTCAACCTTGATAGCAAGCCCATTCCTTCACTGGCATTAGGGCCTACTTCTTTGGAATTCCACCATCTACTAAGGACTAGCTGAGACATTCAGCTTTGTGAACTGAACAACTACTGGATTCTTGGATTTTCTGTTCATAATCTGCAATTGTTGGATTAGTCAAACCATAGGCCTGTAAGTGATTCTAATAAATCTTTCTTTCTCTCTCTCTCTACATATACACACACACACATATATGGTTTTATATATATATACACTTATATATACATAAAATATGTAAGCATATATAAGTATATTACATGTATATATAAGTATAAAGTATACATGGATATGTATGCATGTATAAAATATATATACATATAAACTTGCATATACATATAATATGTGTATATTTATATAAGTATATTATATGTATACATATGTAGGTATGTAAATATGTATGTATAAAAAGATTCATTCTATAAGTTCCACTACTCTAGAGAATCCTGACTACTACACCAGGAAAATATCTCCTCTACTTCCAGATAATGGAAATATCAGAATAAAGTAAGAAGACAGATATTTGTAGGCATAAGAAATCATCAATGAAGAGAGGAGTTTGAGAAAAGACAGATGAGTGTGAGTTAAAGGAGTGTGGCCTTGTTTCAGCCCATGGATCCCAGTGTCAGTCAGGGAATGGCCCAGCCTCTTTTCCTCATCACTCACTTCTCTTCCTTCTGAGCTTCAGTGTCCTTGCAATAATTACCACCTCTCCTTTCTCCCCACACCATGTTTTAGTAACAAAAGAATTAAGATTAATAGGTAGAAGTCAGATTGTAATTGACTTTGAAATGAAAGATATAAAATATCTCTGATTAACCATAACAAGAAATGGGCAGGAACGGTATAAATAAAACTACAAATTTTACTGAAGAGCATAAAAGAAGCCCTGAATGAATAAGGGCCCTACCAAGCCTGATAACAATGACTATTATAAAAGAGTCAGTTCTTCTCAAATTAATTTATAGGTTTAATGCAACTCTAATCAAAAGCCAAATGGGATATCTTTTGAAGCTTGTAGTAGTGATTCTAGAATTGATTACAGGTGTGAGCCACCACCACCAGCTGGCCTGGCAGTCAAGAATAAACTACTGATCCTCCTGCCTCTACCTCTCAAGTACTTACATCATAGGCCATGTCATCAAGCATATTTCATGTCATACAGGCATTCTACTGAGTCACATCCCCAATTCAGGCAACACCTTATAAAGGACTGATGGGGGTTGGAGAGATGGCTTGCAGTTAAGTGCGCTTCCAGCTCTTCGGAGGACAGGAGTTTGGTTTTCCTGCAACCATTTCTGGCCACTCCCAACTGTTGGTAACTCTAGCTCGAAGGGATCCCACACTCACTCTGGGTCTAACAGATACCTGGACATATAAGGTATACATACAGAGATAAACACATATAAACAAAAATAAATCAATACAAACAAAATGAAAAGGATACAGTTCAAGACAGGGGAGGCCACTCAATTCAGTGTGATACCTCTGAGCACAGCTGGTTGCTTCATAGGATTTCCCCTTTTCATAAGCGACTTGAACTTGAGTGTAGCTTTGCTACTTTGCAGCCAAGAATGTAGACACAAGAATCTGTTCTATCAAGCCGGGCGGTGGTGGCGCACGCCTTTAATCCCAGCACTTGGGAGGCAGAGGCAGGTGGATCTCTGTGAGTTCGAGGACAGCCTAGTCTACAAAGTGAGTCTAGGACAGCCAGAGCTGTTATACAGAGAAACCCTGTCTCGAAAAACCCAAAAAAAAAAAAAAAGAATCTGTTCTATCATGATTAAAATCTTAAAAAATAAAAAATAAAAAAGACAGGCTAATTAGTGTACGCCTTTAATGACAGCACTTGGGAGACAGATACAGGCAGATCTCTGTGAGTTTGAAGCCAGCCTGGTCCACATATTGAATTCCACAGAATAGCCAGGACTACATAGTGCTAATTTCTCTCAAAACAAAACAAACAAAACACAATAAAACAAGAGTGTTAATAGTAGAAATGTTTTGGTTGTTGTTTGTTTGCTTGAATTTGGAGATAAGGTTTCTCTGTGTTATAGGCCTGGCTGTCCTGGACTCGCTTTGTAGACTTCTGCCTCCCAAGTGCTGGGATTAAAGACATGTACTGCCATGCACAGCTAAAATTGATTCCTTTGTAATTTTATTTTATTTTGTGTGTGTGTGTGTGTGTGTGTGTGTGTGTGTGTGTATGCAGATCCAGATGTGTCATTTGCCAGTGTGGATAAAGGTCAGCGAACAACAATCAGGAGACCTTGCCTTCCACCTCCCTTGCTGTTTCTGCTGCCTACTGTGTACTCCAGGTGAGCTGGTCCATGAGCTTCCAAGCAAATGCAATTTTTCTGTTCCTGCCACTTCCCTTTGCCCCAATCTTGCCATAATGGTGCTGGCATTACAGATATGCGTGGCTTCATCTGCTTTTTAACACAGGTTCTGAGGACTGAACTCCAGTCAGCAGGATTCTGAGCCTAGTCCCTTTATTTGCTCAGCCACCTTCCCAGCCTTAAAATTAATTCCTCATGTTAAGGTTGAAAAGCACTCAATGTAGGATAAATATTCAAGCATGTATCTGAAATGAAATCAATGTTTGTCAAGGTGTTGGTTGAGAAACTGGAAGAATACTCTGGGAACTATTTGCCTGTTCCTAAGCTGAAGGACAAATTGTTTAAGAGCAAAATCAATGGACTAAATCACAAAGGAATCAAACCAAAGATTTAACTACATGAAAAATTCAAGTCACTCCTACAGAAACCCAAAAATTGAAAGGTAAATTACCAAGCATAAAAATCTTTCACAATATTGGACAAAATGTGTGTAGCAGTTTAATCAATAATGTGTGCAGCCCTTTAAATCAATAAAGACAACATGGAAACTTCATGAAACTTCAATGGAAAAAGGAATAACAAACTACAGACAAATCTTCAAAGCACAAATACGAATGAGCAATAAATATGGAAAACAATTTGCTTTCGTTGTTTGGGTTTTTCTTGGGGGTGAGGGCTTTTTTTGTTTGTTTGTTTTTTGATTTTTCAAGACAGGGTTTTTTGTGTAATAGCCCTGGCTGTCCTGGACTCACTCTGTAGATCAGGCCGGCCTAGAACTTACAGAAACTCACCTGCCTGTGCCTCTGGAGTGCTGGGATTAAAGGTGTGGCCCACCACACCTGGCCAATTTTTAAAATTTTTATTTATGCTTGTATATATATGCATGTCTGTGTACAAATGTAGTATGTTCATGTGGAGGCTAGAGGTCAATGTCAGGTGTCATATGTAACTGCGTCCACCTTATTTTTAGACAACTTGTTTCGTTAAACCTAGAGTTCAATGATTGACTAGGTTTTCAGGTCAGCAAGCCACAGGGATCCTCCTGCTTTTTATCTGCCCACTGCTGGGATTATAGGTGTGTACCACCATGCCTGGGTTTTGGACATGAGTGGTGGAGATCTGAACTTAAATCTTCAAAGTGTTTGCTCGGCGAGTACTTTATTACTATCCATACTCTTTAACCTAAATTCCCTACTCTAACCTGCTCTAATAGGTAAAAGTATAAATGTTGTTTTTGTTCTAAAAATCAGTGAAACATAATGTTAACAGCCGTGGGAAGAGCGGGCAGGAGAGAGGCACGTGGTGTCCTGCCCCTAGTTCTAGTTTCTGGATTAGCTTCTCAGAATCTCTGATCTAGATCAAGACTCATTTGTTACTTCTACAAGATGATTAGTGTAATCAACCTGGTTCGAAATGAATATCTGTCTTTGTCTGGTTTCTATTGCCATGATAAGGCATTTGGACCAAAAGCACCTTGGGGGCAGGAATGGCTTCTTTTCATCTCAGGATTCTGTCTCACTCCATCACTAAGGTGAGTCAGATCAGGAGTATGGAGGTAGGAACTGAAACAGAGATCATGGACGAAAAACTGCTTCCTAGATTGCTCATAGCTTCCTCAGTCTGGTTTCTTATACCACCTAGCATTACCCGACCAAGGGTGGAAAGGTGGGCTGGACCTTCCCACATCAATCACTAGACTTGCCTAAAGGCCATCTGATGGAGGCAGTTTTCTCAGTTAAGGATCCCTCTTCCAGATATCTCTAACTTGTGTCAAGTTGACAAAAAAAAAAAAACTAACCAAGACAATATCCCCCTGTTCCCTAGATGAATATACAGTATAATTATAGTTAACAGTGTGGAGCCTGACTGAATCCATCTTGAAAAAGATTCCATTTTGTATTAAGTTTGAGTCAGAGCTGACCTCCAGTTCCAGAACAACAACAAAATGTACCCAACCTTCTATTCCAGGGGTGTTCCCTCGTCATCACGAGACAGCTCACTCTGAGAAAGCACCCAAAAAGTCTAAACAAACTTTCTGATGGTCAAGCTTACCAGAGCTGGTTAGTCAGTAACAACAAGCCAATCAGAAATGGACATGACTAGCTACCCAAATGTCATCCAACCATATGGTAAAGAACCTGCTTCTTTGTCTGAGTCTCTAATATAAACTCTGTACTTTTGGGTCTGGGGGCTCTCAACTCGAACTGCTGTGTCAGTGAGTATTGAGAGTCCCAGCTCTGAGCTTGAATAAACAACCCTCATGTATTTACATCAGAGTTGGCTCCTGGGTGGTCTTTGGGGTCTCAAGAACTGGGAAGAACATTAATATAGTACTGTTTGAGTCACTGTAGATGTCTCTAATATAGGCTTAGTGCATTTGGAATTAAGATGAATCACATACTATTGGATTGACAGATCTTTCTTGGATGAGAAGTGCTGGTGAGATTTTTGTTTTATTATTCACGTGTGTTTGTGTGTCTGTCATGTGAATGCCAGTACCTAAGAAGGTCAGAAGAGAGTGTTGGATACCCTGGAGCTGGACAGTTCAGGTAATTGTGGCAGCCCAATGTTGGTGGTTGGTGGGAACCAAACTCTCGTCCTCTTCAAGAGCAGGAGGAAGCACTTGTCTCTGGACCCGGGCTTTAGTTTTTAAAGACTTGAAATTGTATTGGGTGATGGAAAACTGCCACATGTTCTTCTCAACAGACACCCGTTGTCCATTGTCCCTGAAGACGACATAAATGAGGGAAACCAAGCTGACAGTTCGCAAATGAAATCTTGGGTTTTAATTAAGAGAAAACGTTCTGGGCTGGTTTACCCATTGGTTAAGAGCACTGACTATTATACAGCTAGGATGATCTTATACCCCTGATCTTCTGACCACTACTCTCCCTGCCCCCGACATACTTAGGAAAAAAGGAAGAATAACAGTGTGTGATGTAAAGATTAAGGGAGTATAAAGGCTGAGGTCTGGGGATGAGCTCAGTTGGTAATTTATCCAGCACAAGCTTAGTTGGCAGAGTACTTACTCAGCATGAGCCCAGTTGGTAGAGTTATGATGATAATGTAGTGAGTGGTACAGCACCAGCAGGGTGGTAAATCATGGCAGGCCCTTGCCAAGGTGTATTCCCCAAGGAAAGCATGCAATGCCACACAACATGTCTGGTATAAGGTTTATTAAGGTAGGAAGTTAAGAGCAGAGCCAAGAGAGAGGGAGAGAGAGGGGGCATAAGGAAAGAGGGACAGAAGGAGAGAGGCAGGAGAAATGGGAAAAGACCAAAAGAGAGTGGGAAAGAGGTGGGCGGGAGGTTTCGTGTCAGGTACCGTCAGGTATTGACATTTGTCAGCAGATGATGATGATGAAAGCAATTAGGACCCTGAAGGACCCTGAGGTCAGAGGTCAGGCTAGTGCAATAGCCTGTAGACTTACAAGAGTACTTACCAGGCATGAGCTCAGTTGGTAGAGTACTTACCTAGGTTGTAGCTTGGTTGGTGAAGTACTTGTATGTACTTAGCATGCACCAAGCCCTGAGTTTGATCTCTAGTCCTGTATAAATCCAGGTATGGGGGCACATGCCTATCATTCCAGCATTCAGGAGAAAGAGGCAGGAGGATCAGGAATTTTTTTTTTTCAGAGACAGGGTTTCTCTGAGTAGTAGCCCTGGCTGTCCTATACTCCCTCTGTAGACCAGGGTGGCCTCAAACTCACAGAGATCTGCTTGCCTCTGCCTCCCGAGTGCTGGGATTAAAGGAGTGTCCCACCATGCCCATTGAGGGTGAGGAATTTAAAGTCATCTTCAACTGCATAGTTTGAGGCCAGCATAGACTATATGAGCCTGTCTCCCAAAATTAAAAAGAATATAAATATCGGAATTTTAAATAAATAATTTACAAAGTTCATAATAAACATAAATGGTAAAAGATTTTGTGAACTCTCATTTCACCTTAAAATTAAAAATAAAGTAGTATCTTCTCTCTTTGAAATCTCTGTATAAGGCAGGCATGGTGGCATACAGTTTTTTTTTTTTTTTTTTTTTTTTTTTTGGTTTTTCGAGACAGGGTTTCTCTGTTTAACAGCTCTGGCTGTCCTGGACTCGCTTTGTAGACCAGGCTGGCCTCGAACTTGCAAAGATCCGCCTGCCTCTGCCTCCCAAGTGCTGGGATTAAAGGCATGCGCCACCACCGCCCAGCGGCATACAGTTTTTAATCCAAATGCTCTATGGGAACAGAGACAGGTGGAACTCTGTAAGTTCTATTTTGCTAGGGGTACATAGTGAGTTTCTGAACAAGTCTTGCTGCCTCCCACTCCTCCCCCCTCCCCTCAAAAAAGAAATGTGTATGGGAAAATGCAACCTGTTTGGATGTGGAAAGAGGGGTCTCATACAGCATTCTTCAGTAAGGCCATCAGAAACTAAAGGCCAGCTGGAGTGCCATTTCATACTGAGTTCAATGTCTAGCCATTGTCCCCATTTTCCATCGCTGGGACAGTTTGAGACCTGTATCCCTTAATCCCTTCTTGAATCAGTATGGAAGCAAAGCATGCCTTCATCTGATGAGCAGCAGTCTCTTCTTCATCCTTGCACACCTCATTGACTACATGGTTTACAGCCTTTTCTAATGTACTTCCTTTGATGTATATACGCCTTTTATTATTTGTTTTTTAATCCCTTTGAAAGAAATATTCAAAGTTTTTGTCTCCTACAGGTCCATTAAGCAACTAGCTTATTGCTAACTATGTCTCTGAACGGCACATTCCTTAAGACTGTGTGTAACGTACATTCTTGCACATTTTTGTTTGTTTGTTGTTTTGGTTTTTCTTTTCTTTCTTTCTTTTCTTTTTTAAAAGTTTTTCTTTCTTTTTTTTCTTCAATACAAGGTTTCTCTGTGTAATATCCCTGGGTGTCCTGGACTCCCTCTATAGACCAGACTGGCCTTAAATTCACAAAGATCTGCTTGCCTCTGCATCCTCTGCATCTTCTGGGATTAAAGGCATGAGCCAGCCGGGCAGTGGTGGCGCACGCCTTTAATCCCAGCACTTGGGAGGCAGAGGCAGGCGGATCTCTGTGAGTTCGAGGCCAGCCTGGTCTACAAAGCAGGTCCGGGACAGCCAGAGCTGTTATACACAGAAACCCTGTCTCAACAACCCCCCCCCAACTGCCACAAAAAAGGCATGAGCCACACCATGCCCAATTTGTACTATGATTTATTTTTTATTTTTTGAGACATGGTTTTTCTTTGTAGCCCTGGATGTCCTGGAATCACTCTGTAGACCAGGCTGGCCTTGAACCCACAGAGATCTGCCTGCCTCTGCCTCCCAAGTGCTGGGATTGAAGGTGTGTGCCACCATGCCCAGCTGTACTATGATTTTTTAAGTGTGTAAATCTTGCTATTACTGTGTTGTTTCTGTGATATTGCTTCAGCACAGAAGAATCTCAAATGAGCATGACCCACAGGGTCCTTCATGAGCAGACTTCTCATCTCTTCATCAGATAGCAAGGTGATAGGGGTCACAAAATGGGTTCCCCTACTCAAGAAGCTGAGGGGTGCTTTGGCAGGTGACAGCAGTTCATTCAGACTCTAGGGCCTAGAGGCTCTAATCACACATCTGTTCTAAGTAAAGGAGGTCTTAGGATATTTTCTTATGAACTCAAAGACAGGCCACCCATCTTCTTTATCCTTTTTTTTTTTTTTTGGTTTTTTCGAGACAGAGTTTCTCTGTGTAACAGCTCTGGCTGTCCTGGACTCACATTGTAGACCAGGCTGTCCTTGAACTCACAGTGATCCGCCTGCCTCTGCCTTCCAAATGCTGGGATTAAAGGCGTGCGCCACCACGCCCGGCCTCTTAACAGATGTTTTATGCTTTTTTGTATGACTTCTGTTCTGTTCTGTTCTGTTATGGAGTCTTATTCTATAGCCCAGTCTGGCCAGGATGGAACTCGTCATGCAGTCCAGGCTGGCTGTGTTGAGATTGCAGAAGTGAGCCACTGTCCTAGTTAGAATTTCTATTGCTACGTTGAAACACCATGATCAAACAACCTGGGGAGGAACATTTATTTAGTTTATGCTTCCAAATCATTGTTCATCATTGAAGGAAGTCAGAACAGGAACTCAAACAGGGCAGGAAGTGATGCAAAGGCTGTGGAGAGGTGCTCCTTATTGGCTTCCATATCATGGTTTGCTCAGCCTGCTTTCTTATATAACCTAGAACCAACAGCTGAGGGATGGCACCACCTACAATAGGTTGGGCCCTCTTGGATTAATCCCTAATTAAGAAAATGACTTCTACTCCAAGTAGAAGATGGGCATTGAAGAATCTCCAGTGGGAGATGGTTGAATTAGTGGCAAGCCTATCTCTTGGCAAGAAAAAACCCTTGCTTCAACTGTAGAGAGAATACTGTCCAAAAAGGACAAAACTTGGAAGCAGGTAAGTCAACAGCCTAGCTCTGCCAAGACAGGGTAGGCAAGTCCTTCATAATTCCTGCTCTACAACCAATGTCTGTCAGAGAAACGGGGCCAAATAGCTGAAGATTGATGCTGTAATGTATGGAGAGAAAATGGGAACTGTCCAGGCAGCCAGTGGTATGCCATTTCTTAGTTTGGAAGCTGCAGGCCCTGTACTTCCTATATCATCAGATATATTTATCCCTCTCAGGTCTCTGAGGTGGTTGAAGAATAGATAGCTAGAGTCTCATAGTTAAACTTTGAGTTGTTTAGGAATCAAGAGGGTGTTCTGGATCTAACAAGATGTTTTTAAAATTGTGAGGCAAGTTAGTATGAAAGCTGAGTTAGATATAGAACTTTAAACTCATGGAGATGGTTAGATAGTAGAATGTTAAAGTCAGGTGCCAAATACATATGGACTGGACATTGGGAATGTATGCTAAGCCATATAACTCTCATAATTGTGGCCTATTTATTTCTGTTGTTTTGTGTTGTATTTATTGTTATAAGAGAAAGAACCATTTGTTGGACTGAAAGGGGGAGCTGTTGGCGGGAAAAAGATATACCTTAAACTTACAAAAAAAAAAGGGAAGAGGATGGGGGGTTGAGGGGTAGAGGGTGGGAGGGTGGACTGGAGGGGGGAGTAGGGAGGGGATTGTGATTGAGATATAACTTGAAGAAATAAAAAATAAATTATTTTTAAAGAAAGAAAATGACTTATGGATGGATTTTATGGCTGCATTTTTTTCAATTGAAGTTCCCTCCTTTTTTTTTTTTTCTTCTAGACAGGGTTTCTCTGTGTATCAGCCCTGACTGTCCTGGACTCACTTTGTAGACCAGACTGGTCTCCAACTCACAGAGCCTGCCTCTGCCTCTGCCTCCTGAGTGCTGGAATTAAAGACATGTGCCAGTATGGCCATGGCGGTGGGTTTTTTGTTTTCTTTTGTTTTTTGTTGTTGTTATTGTTTTTTGTTTTTTCGAGACAGTGTTTCTCTCTGTAACTGACCTGACTGTCCTGGACTCAATCTGAAGACCAGGTTGGCCTGGAACTCACTCACAGAGATCCTCCTGCCTCTGCCTCTCTAGTGCTGGGATTAAAGGCATGTGTTACCACGCCCGGCGGGTTTATTATTGGCTTTTTTTTTTGGTTTTTCGAGACAGGGTTTCTCTGTTTAACAGCTCTGGCTGTCCTGGACTCACTTTGTAGACCAGGCTGGCCTCGAACTCACAAAGATCCGCCTGCCTCTGCCTCCCAGAGGCTGGGATTAAAGGCGTGCGCCACCACACCCTATTATTGGCTTTTTAAAACAAGTAAAATGCTTGTAACAATAACCTGGCATAAATAAACATTTGTTAAGTGAAACAAGAAACAGAGTTTTCATAGTTTTCCTCTGTGCATAGCAACTTCATGGGATAGTTTTACTTTTCTGCCATTATCTTTTTTTGTTTTGTTTGTTTTTTTTCAAGACAGGGTTTCTCTGTGTAGCCTTGGCTGTGCTCACTCTTTGAACCAGGCTGGTCTCTAACTCACAGAGATCAACCTGCCTCTGCCTCTGCCTCCAGCCTGCCACTGCTCAGTTCTGCCATTATCTTAAGGGTTTACAAAAGTAAATTTCTCACTTATCAGTGTGAAGGAAAGAAAGTTCCTGGAGGGGGAGAGAATGCACCTTATTTTGAACTTTCTGTAATGTTAATTAAATGTTTAGAATGTGAATGATTGAGGGGTGGTAGGAATGTTGTAAGCCTTAAGCCTAATTACAATTTATCTTGGGATATCTTCAGCCCCACCCCACTCCCCCTTGCTAGCCATTTATTGCCTCTCTATGTGTGACTACTGGGAAATCCCGTACAGAACACAAGCTCCCACCACGCAAACAGCTAAGAATGTAGCCAGATAGCATTGGAGACCTAAAGCTGAGATTTCTGCTTTTCTGGAATTTATCTCTTTGGTGTTTCTACCAATGCATTCGAAAGGTGTCTTGGTTTGATTTTCATTGTTCTGTTACTTTGAAAAACTGCTAGGTCTGTGCTGAAGCTGAAGCAAGGAGGGAAGAGACCCTGAGTGCTGGCCTGCCCCTCCTCCAAGAGAGGCATGAGCAGTAGTCCTCTTGTGTTCAAGTACTAGCTTGTGATCACGATCACATTCTGTGGAAAGAAAAAGGAAGCCTGGTGCTGGAGACAGGCCCAGGTTAATAGCACTGGCTTCACTGGGCGTGGTGGCATATGCCTTTAATTCCAGCACATGGGAGGCAGAGGCAGGCGGATCTCTGTGACTTTGAGGCCAACTTGGTCTACAAAGTGAGTTCCAGGACAGCCAGTACTGCTATACAGAGAAATCCAGTCTTGAAAAACCAAAATAAATAAATATTAAAAGGGAAAAAAGGAGCCTGGATTAGTTGTCTATGTAGCCTTGGGCATTTTAGACTTCCCAAATAGACCAGTCTGGGCTCAGCCTCCCAGAGCCTGCCTTCCAAGTGCTGACATTAAAGGTGTGCACCACTACTCCCAGCTGGTTTTGACTGAACCTAAAATCTGCAGCAGTGTTCATCAGTAGAATGACTCCATGAAAAGAAACATAAACATTCTTCAAGTAACAAAATCTCTAGATTTTTCTTGGACTCCAGAAACAAGCCCCCAAATCATCTATAAACCCCCTTTCTTTTCCCATTGACTGCTTCTTCATTCAGAGAGGTGGCCTTAGTTTTTGATACACCTTCCCCACAACCCAGTATACCTTCCAGCCTAAAGGGATTTGTTCATTCTTCACTTTCCCTACTTCATTGGCCTCCTTGTTATGTAAATAGGCTCAGAGTTTCAGCTAAATTGCTGCTGGGATTGAAAGCAGGGCCCATTACAATGTCTCCTAGGCTAACCTCATGCTCCATTATAGAGCTGTGATCCCAAGTGCGCGCGCTCTCTCTCTCTCTGTCTCCTTTTTCTTTTCTTTTTTTTTTGGTTTTTGTTTTTTTGTTTTTTGCTTTTGAAGATAGGGTTTCTCTTTGTAGCCCTGGCTGTCTGAGAGTTTGCAGGTCAGGTTATCCTGGAACTCAGACATCTGCCAGCTTCTGCCTTCCAAGTGCTGGGACTAAAGCCCTGTGCCACCTCCCCCCTCCTCTATTCATATTATTAAATTCTAAATCTGAGCTCTTGGAGCTTGAAATACAGGCAATACAAGCACTTGAAATACTCATCATTTGAAATGGGACAATCCTGTCTGAGATACTCTACAGCTGCACACACACTGAACTTCTAAGATGGTGTGGAAAGAGAACATCAAATGAATCCTTAACAATTTGTATTGGCTGGGTTGGTCATCCCAGAGTGCCATTCACCTCTGATGTGTCTGCTCAGGATTTGTTCATCCACTGACCCCTATCCTGCTCCTAGATTACACATTTGTTCTTGCCCTGCTGTTTAGACCGAGCTCCACAGCAACTCAAGCAGTCCTCTTAGCTGATTTAGCAAGACTCCATTGTAATACTTCCTGTATCTTTGTGATGATCCCAAGCAGTCTTCCAAGCAGATTTTTTGTTTTGTTCTGTTTTTTTCAAGACAGGGTCTCTCTGTGTAACCACTCTGGCTGTCCTGGACTCGCTTTTTAGACCAGGCTGGCCTCGAACTCACAGTGATCCGCCTGCCTCTGCCTCCCGAGTGCTGGGATTAAAGGTGTGCGCCACCATGCCCAGCTCCAAGCAGAATTTTTAAAAAGTAGTCACTGATTATATAGGAAATGCAGGGCCTGCAGCTTCCAAAACTAAGAAATTACATACCAGTGGCTGCCTGGACAGTTCCCATTTTCTCTCTATACATTACAGCATTAATCTTCAGCCATTTGGCCCCGTTTCTCTGACAGACATTGATTGTAGAGCAGGGGTTATGAAGGACTTACCTACCCTGTCTTGGCAGAGCTAGGCTGTCGACTTACCTGCTTCCAAGTTTTGTCCTTTTTGGACAGAAGTCTGTCTACAGTTGAAGCAAGGGGTTTTTCTTGCCAAGAGAAAGGCTTACCACCAATTCAATCATCTCCCACTGGAGATTCTTCGATGCTCATCTTCTACATATTTATCCCTCTCAGGTCTCTGAGGTGGTTGAAGAATAGATAGCTAGAGTCTCATAGTTAAATTTTGAGTCGTTTAGGAATCAAGAGGGTGTCCTGGATCTAAGAAGATATTTTTAAAATTGTGAGGCAAGTTAGTATGAAAGCTGAGTTAGATATAGAAATTTAAACTCATGGAGATGGTTAGATAGTAGAATGTTAAAGTCAGGTGCCAAATACATATGGACTGGACATTGGGAATCTATGCTAAGCCATATAACTCTTATAATTGTGGCCTATTTATTTCTGTTGTTTTGTATTGTATTTATAGGGGAGGAGGGTGGAAGGGTGGGACTGGAGGGGGGAGTAGGGAGGGGATTGTGATTGAGATGTAACTTGAAGAAATAAAAAATAAATTATTATAAAAAAAAGGGTCCCCAAAAAGAGCCACTCTGCTAAACTGAAAACAAACAAACAAAAAAGTAGTCACTGAAGGTCTTGCATGGTATCCTTTACTCCCTTGCACTCAGGAGGCAGAGGCAAGATGCTCTCTCTGAATTCAAGGCCAGGCTCCTCTAATAGCAAGTTCTAGACCACCCGGGTCTATGTAGTAAAACCTTGCCTCAATAAAACAAAACATGCAAAAGTTTTCCTTAGACCCAAATTGTTTTTGAACCTGTTCGGCTGGTCAAAGGTTCCCCACATCTGTCTCATATCAGTGACATGATTCTAGGAACAAGTTGTTTTCTGTCTTAGTTACTGTTATATTGCTGTGAAGAGATACCACTACAAAAGCAACTCTTTAAAAAAACAAAACAAAACAAAACATTTAACTGCTGGCTTGCTTACAGTTTCAGAGACAGTCTGTTGTCACCATGGAGGGAAGTAGACAGGCATGGTACTACAGCCATGGCTGAGAGCTTTACAGCCTGATCTGTAGGCTGAGATAGACAAAGAGCCTGGTGCAGGTTTTTGAAGTCTCAAAGCCCATCCCCAGAGACACACTTTCTCCAAAAGGCCACACCTACTCTAACAAAGCCATACCTCCTAATAATCCTTCTCAAACTATTCTACTCTCTGGTGATTAAGCATTCAAATATCTGAGCCACATTCTTCATCTTCCTTAAAGAGCTCACAGCTTTAGCCAGTAGATTAAATGAAATGGCTGAGTGGATCTGAAGCAGGCAAACACAGGAGACAGTTTAGTGTCCTGAGACTATGCACACACGTCCATTTAATAACATACTTGGTAGCCTAGTTCCTTCACTTACATGTGCTGTGTACATACAACCGTCTCTAAACAATGTACCTAGCAACCCCCATCAGTTCCTTACCTATTTCAGGCTACACTTATTCATATCTTTGAACAACAGTCTATACTTCCTTACCCTAGTGACAGTTAGATTTAGACAGTGTATTCCTGACATATCAGGTATGAAAAATATAAGGGCTAATCTGAACTGGAGTGGGGTGCATTCCACTAAGGCAAATTTAGTTCCTCTAATAAACTTCTTTTGATTTTGTTTTTGTTCTTGGTTTTTTTTTTTTGTTTGTTTTTTGAGACAGGGTTTCTCTGTCTAGCCGAGGCTGTGAACTTCTTTTCAAAGACTTATTTTACCTTAAAAAGTATGTGTCAGCCGGGCGTGTGGTGCACACCTTTAATCCCAACATTCGGGAGGCAGAGGCAGGGGATCTCTGTGAGTTCAAGGCCAGCCTGGTCTACAAAGTGAATCCAGGACAGTCATAGATACACAGAGAAACCCTATCTCGAAAAACCTAAAAAAAAAAAAAAAGTATTTGTGTGTGTGTCAGGATATGTGTCTGTGTGTGTGAGTGCAGATGATGATGGAGGCCAGAGGCATCAGATTTTCTCTGGAGCTGCAGTCACAGGCAGTTGTGGGTGCTAGGAACTAAATTTGGGTCTTCTGCAAGAATATTATGCACTCTTTTTTTTTAAATACTTAATTTTTTTTTCAAGTTACATCTCAGTCACAAACCCCTCCCTATTCCCCGTTCCTATCCCGCCCTTCCACCCTCTTCCCCCCAGAAGTTTCCCCTTTCAGTCCAACAGATGGTTCCTTCTCTTATAACAGTAAATACTATACAAAACAACAGATATAAATATGTCACATTT
>CAJQZJ010032443.1:2993802-3006280 GCA_907164525.1 Lophiomys imhausi
GGAATGTATGGAGAGAAAATGGGAACTGTCCAGGCAGTCATTGGTATGTCCTTTCTTAGTTTTTGAAGCTGCAGGCCCTGCACTTCCTATATAAGCAGATATATTTATCCCTCTCAGGTCTCTGAGGTGGTTGAAGAATAGACAGCTAGAGTCTCATAGTTAAATTTTGAGTTGTTTAGGAATCAAGAGGGTGTTATAGATCTCAGAAGATACTCCTAAAAGTGTGTTGCAAGTTAATATGAATGTTGAGTCAGATATAGACCTTTAAACTCATGGAGATAGTTAGATAGTAGAATGTTAAAGTCAGGGGCCAAATATGTATAAACTGGACATTGGGAAGGTATACTGGGCCATTTAACTCTCATAAATGTGGCATATCTAATAATGCTGTTTTGTATAGAATTTACTGTTATAAGAGAAGGAACCATTTGTTGGACTGAAAGGGGAAACTTCTGGGGGGAAGAGGGTGGAAGGGCGGGATAAGGAGGGCTTTGTGACTGAGATGTAACTTGAAGAAAAAAAAATAAAGTATTTATAAAAAAAAAAAAGAAAAAAAGAAATGAATAAGAGCCGACGGCTGCGGAAGGGAACGCTTTCACCCTGACATGCTCTAGACTGAGATGTACACTTGACATTAAAGTCTTTCTTAAATTGCTAAAAAAAAAAAAGAGTATATTTACCCACATTTGAATAGATCTTTGTATATTGATACAAAATTAAAGGTAACGCTTCCTAATGGTATCATACCTAGAGATACTTAAAAATGAAATGTGAAGCTCTGGCCTCTTGATACCAACCATCTTAAACTGTTTAGGATAGTTAAGAAAAGCAAACTCCTAGTCATGCATGCATGTCACCTTGTAAGCTACTATGACAGTCTATCACAGATATTCTCTAAGCTACTCAGTAATCAAGTTGTTAAGAGACAAGCAACATTTGCATATCTAAATACAAGAGATAGATAGGGCATCTTCAAAAACCTCAAGAGATCTGCAGAATATGGCATTCAAAGATGTGGTCTTAAATTAAGATTTTTTTTTGATATCGTGACATATCAGCTCCTGACAACACCCCCTATTCTACTCCAAGTAGAAGATAAGCATCAAAGAACCTCCACTGTAAGATGGTTGAATTAGTGGCAAGCCTATCTCTTGGCATGTAAAAACTCCTTGCTTCAACTGCAGACAGACTGCTGTCCAAAAAGGACAAAACTTGGTAGCAGGGAAGTCAACAGCCTAGCTCTGCCAAGACAGGGTAGGTAAATCCTTCATAATCCCTGCTCTACAATAAATGTCTGTCCGAGAAACAGGACCAAAAGGCTGAAGACTGATGCTGGAATGCATGGAGAGAAAATGGGAACTGTCCAGGTAGTCACTGGTTTGTCATTTCTTAGTATTGGAAGCTGCAGGCACTGCACTTCCTATATAAGCAGATATATTTATCCTTCTCAGCTCTCTGAGGTGGTTGAAGAATAGACAGCTTGAGTCTCATAGCTAAATTTTGAGTTGTTTAGGAATCAAGAGGGCGTTCTAGATCTAAGAAGATGGTTATAATAGTGATGCAAGTTAGTATGAAAGCTAAGTCAGTTATAGAACTTTAAACTCATGGAGATGGTTAGAAGGTTTTGGTTAAAGTCAGGGGCCAAATATGTATGAACTGGACACTGGGAAGGTATACTGGGCCATTTAACTCTCATAAATGTGGCATATTTAATAATGCTGTTTTGTACAGAATTTACTGTTATAAGAGAAAGAACCATTTGTTGGATTGAAAATGGAAGCTGTTGGGGGGGAAGAGGGTGGAAGGGTGGGACAGGAAGGGGGAATAGGGAAGAGTTTGTGACTGAGATGTAACTTGAAGAAAAAAAAAAGTACTTACATAAAAAAAATATCAGATTAACAGATTAAACAGCCCAATAATCTCTAAGGAAATAGAAACAGTCATTAAAAATCTCACACCCAAAAAAAGCCCAGGGCCGGATGGCTTTAGCATGGAATTCTGCCGGACCTTCAAAGAGGAGCTAACACCAATACTCTTCAAACTCTTCCACCAAAAAGAATCAGAAAGAAAACTGCCAAACTCATTCTATGAGGCCACAGTCATAAACCTCACAAAGGTTTAGCTTCTGAAACCTCACAAAGACCCAACAAAGAAAGAGAACTTCTGACCAATCTCCCTCATGAACATAGATGCAAAAATATTTAATAAAATACTAGCAAACAAAATTCAAGAACACATCAAAAGTATAACACACCATGATCAAGTAGGCTTCATCCCAGGAATGCAGGGATGGTTCAACATACGAAAGTCTATCAACGTCATTCACCATATAAACAAGATGAAAGAAAAAAAACACATGATAATCTCGCTAGATGCAGAAAAAGCATTCGACAAAATCCAACACCCAAGGACCATACCTAGAAATAATAAAGGCAATATACAGCAGGCCAGTGGCCAACATCAAATTAAATGGAGAGAGACTTGAAGCATTTCCTCTAAAGTCAGGGACAAGACAAGGATGTCCACTTTCACCATTTCTCTTCATATAGTAGTTGAAGTTCTTGCTAGAGCAATAAGACAACTAAAGGAGATCAAGGGGATAAACATCGGAAACTAAGAAGTCAAATTATCCCTATTTGCAGATGATATGATAGAATACATAAGCGACCCCAAAATTTCCACCAGAGAACTCATACAGCTGATAAACACCTTCAACAAGGTGGCTGGATACAAAATAAATTCAAAAAAAAAATTCAGAAGCCCTTCTTTATACAACAAACAAATGGGCTGAGAAAGAAATAAGGGAAACAACCCCAGGAACAATGAAATTATGCAATTTGTAGCCAAATGGATCGAATTAGAAAAGCTCATCCTGAGTGAGCTAACCCAGACTCAGAAGGACGTATATGGCATATATTCACTTATAGTAGGATTTTAGCTATATAGTAGAAGGTATCAATACTACAACTAACACACCAAAGGGAACTTGGACATAGACTTTTTATTTTTAATTTATTTTTTATATATTTTTCTATTTTTTAGTCTTTTTTATCTATTTCTCTGCTTATTGGTTTGTTTGTTTAGTAGCTCTCTCTCCCGGGCAATGAGGCACTTTTCACTTATGGTACTGCTTCGTAGACCCCCAATGAATGAGGAGACTCTTGGCCCTCAAACGACCTCTCAACTGAGATGAGGGACTGTTATATAAGGACACCCCACCCCAGAGAAATGGGATGGAAGGGTTAGGAGGTAAAGAAAAAAAATGAAATGTGATGTTTCAGCCTTTTACTACTAATTGTCATAAACTGTTAGGATAATAAAGAAATGCAAACTAATGGTTATGCAAGCCAGTCATTCTGTTAGGTACTATGACAGCCTATTATAGTTACTTTCTAAGCTAGTCAGAAATAAAGCTGCTAAGAGACAAGCAACATCTGCTTACCCTAGTATAAGAGATAGATAGGGCCTCTTCAAAAACCTCAAGAGATCTGCAGAACATGGCATTCAAAGATGTTTTCGTAACTCTAGATTTTTTTATATTAAGACATATCAACTCCTGACAGCACCCCCTATTCTCCTCCAAGTAGAAGATGAGCATCAAAGAATCTCCAGTGGGAGATGATTGAATTAGTTGCAAGCCTATCTCTTGGTAGGAAAAGCCCCTTACTCCAACCGTAGGCAGAATGCTGTCCAAAAAGGACAAAACCTGCAAGCAGGTAAGTCGACAGCCTAGCTCTGCCAAGACAGGGTAGGTAAGTCCTTCATAACCCCTGCTCTACAATCAATGTCTATCAGAGAAACAGGGCCAAACGACTGAAGATGGATGCTGTAATGTATGGAGAGAAAAAGGGAACTGTCCAGGCAGCCACTGGTATGTCATTTCTTAGTTTTGGAAGCTGCAGGCCCTGTACTTTCTATAAAATCAGATATATTTATCCCTCTCAGGTCTCTAAGGTAGTTGAAGAACGGATAGCTAGAGTCTCATAATTAAATTTTGAGTTGTTTAGGAGTCAAGAGAGTGTTATAGATCTAAGAAGATACTTTGAAAAATTGTGTTGCAAGTTAGTATGAATGTTGAGTCAGATATAGAACTTTAAACTCATGGAGATGGTTAGATAGCAGAATGTTAAAGTCAGGTACCAAATACATATGGACTGGACATTGGAAATGTACGCTAAGCCATATAACCCACATAACGGTGGCCTAATTACCTCTGTTGTTTTGTATTGTATTTACTATGATAAGAGAAAGAGCCATTTGTTGGACTGAAAGGGGAAACTGTAGGGGGAAATAATATATACCTTAAACTTAAAAGAAAAAAAAAGGGAAGAGGATGGGGAGAAGGGTGGGAGGGTGAGACTGGAGGGGGGAATAGGGAGGGTACTGCGATTGAGATGTAACTTGAAGAAATAAAAAATAAAGGGAAAAAAAGTATCATACATCACGATCAAGTAGGCTTCATCCCAGGAATGCAGGGATGGTTCAACATACGAAAGTCTATCAACGTCATTCACCATATAAACAAGATAAAAGAAAAAAACCACATTATAATCTTGCTAGATGCAGAAAAAGCATTCGACAAAATCCAACACCCTTCATGCTAAAAGTTCTGGAGAGAGCGGGCATACAAGGACCATACCTAGAAATAATAAAGGCAATATACAGCAGGCCAGTGGTCAACATCAAATTAAAAGGAGAGAAGCTTGAAGCATTTCCTCTAAACTCAGGGACAAGACAAGGATGCCCACTTTCACCATATCTCCTCAATATAGTACTTGAAGTTCTTGCTAGAGCAATAAGACAACTAAAGGAGATCAAGGAGATACAAATTGGAAATGAAGAAGTCAATTTGTCCCTATTTGCAGACGATATGATAGTATACATAAGCGACCCCAAAAATTCCACCAGAGAACTCTTACAGCTGATAAACACCTTCAGCAAGGTGGCTGGATACAAAATTAACTCAAAAAAATCAGAAGCCCTTAAATACAACAAACAAATGCACTGAGAAAGAAATAAGGGAAACAACCCCCTTCACCATAGCCACAAACAATATAAAATATCTGAGGGTAACTCTAACCAAGCAAGTAAAGGACCTATACAACAAGAACTTCAAGCCCCTGAAGAAAAAAATGGAAGAGGCCTTTAGAAGATGGAAAGATCTCCTATGCTCATGGATAGGTAGGATCAACATAATAAAAATGGCTATCCTACCAAAAGCAATATATAGATTCAATGCAATTCCTATCAAAATACCAACACAATTCTTTATAGACGTGGAAAGAGCTATTCTCAATTTCATATGGAACAACAAAAAGCCCAGAATAGCTAAATCAATCCTGTACAATAAAAAAGCATCTGGAGGTATCACCATCCCAGATTTCAAGCTGTACTACAGAGCAATAATAGTAAAAACACCATGGTATTGGTATAGAAACAGAACAGTAGATCAATGGAATCAAATTGAAGACCCAAATATGGACCCACACACCTATGGCCAACTAATTTTTGACAAAGAAGCCAAAACCGCACAATTGAAAAAGGACAGCATCTTCAACAAATGGTGCTGGTCCAACTGGATGTCCACATGTAAAAGAATGAAATTAGACCCTGCACTTCCTTGTAATCAGATATATTTATCCCTCTTAGGTCTCTGAGGTGGTTGAAGAATAGATAGCTAGAGTCTCATAGTTAAATTTTGAGTTGTTTAGGAATCAAGAGGGTGTTCTGGATCTAAGAAGATGTTTTTAAAATTGTGATACAAGTTAGTATGAAAGC
Organism: Lophiomys imhausi; assembly: GCA_907164525.1. NCBI lineage: Eukaryota > Metazoa > Chordata > Mammalia > Rodentia > Muridae > Lophiomys > Lophiomys imhausi. The sequence continues at coordinate 2,999,581 of CAJQZJ010032443.1, forward strand.
TGAGTCAGATATAGAACTTTAAACTCATGGAGATGGTTAGATAGTAGAATGTTAAAGTCAGGGGCCAAATACATATGGACTGGACATTAAGAATGTATGGTAAGCCATATAACTCTCATAATTGTGGTGTATTTATTTCTGTTGTTTTGTATAATTTTTACTGTTATAAGAGAAGGAACCATTTGTTAGACTGAAAGGGGGAGCTGTTGGGGGGAAGAGGGTGAAAGGGTGGGACAGGAGGGGGGAGTAGGGAAGGGATTGTGACTGAGATGTAACTTGAAGAAATAAAATAATAAAGTGTAAAAAAATAAAAAATAAATAAAGATATAATAAATTTCATCCTGGAGAATTTGTTAAATTTTCATCAAATGGTTATGTAAATTCTAAGTCCTAGAACTGTTTTAAAAACTGAATTATACTTAATAAAATTTTTCTCTACCCCCAAAAAAATAAAGAAAGAAAAATGAAAAGGCATTCTTTACCAAAGAACGCAAAGGTTTTCATGTTCATAAAGAAATTTTTCACATTTTGTTTTATATGTGGGTGCAAAAAGAAGTAACATGCAATATTCTCAAAGACAAACAAAGGAAGTTTTCTATTACTCCTTTCAATAAGACATAATATAAAAAAAAAACCTTGGGCAAAATCATAGCCCTAAAGTAACATGTGAGTCATCAAAGGTGTCAGCTCATGGGATCCAAGTGCTGTTTCTGATGATCTAATATCACAAAGCACAAGACAGACTGGGGTGTCCCAAGAAGCAGGTGGCAATCGATTGGACAATCAACTTCCTCAATATCAGCACAAGCAGAACTGAAGAGTGTGGCTGAGCACTCAGATGCAGGAGCATAACACTAGAACGCCTACCTACACAGCCTCCAGGGCCAGACAAGTTAGGATAATGGGTTGAAGTTGAGCCACAGAAAAGAATGACTTTGTCATTAGGAAGTGGACCACTGAGAGTGAGTAGAATGCTGTTATCGTCAAAATTACTGAAATTTAGATGTCAAATGACTCAGCTTTGAAATTTTTCAGTGTAGTGCTATATAGAGTAGGTACATTTTAAAATTTATAGCAATTTTGTCTTTCCTAGCAAAATGGCCATTAGGCATTCTGAAAACCACCATCCAAGTTGCACTATGATTCGATGTCAAACTTGATCAGCTATGTTAAGGCTACAAATTACAAGCATCTTTCATCTGTTGAAGATTTAGTACTTCAAGGTTAATCATGACCATTTGGCTTTGTAAGATATAAGAAAACATATTCTCTTTGGGAATTTCAAAAAAGAATACATGTGCTTGTTCCAACATTGTATAGCATGTGTCCTTTATTTTTAATCTTCACTTCCCTTGGGCATTTGACATATTAAAGAAAATAATTATATACTGCTTCCTATCATGACATTCTTACGAAAAGGAAGTCTGTTACAATATAATCCATAAATCACACACTACAAAGAGTGTCCGATTTTAAAAGATTTATCTTCAATCTGTCATGCTTTTTTTTTTGACCATCTAAATCTAACTCAGAAAGAGAATTTTAATGAGGTCTTTTAACTCCCCATGAATCAAAGGATTTGTTTTAATATAAGCAATTATCATATTATCTGCTAAGGTATTCAGTCCTACACATAAATTTCCAAGAAAATAAATCAATCAGCTGCACTATAGAATAAAGGAGAAGCACACAGATGAAACACTGAGCTTTCAACCTTTCCTCTCAGTTTCTCCAGGATTGGAAAATACACGCCATATATCACATAAAAATACTTATGTCAAACTTCAAATAAAAGGCACAATCTGAAAAATAATGAGAAAAATCCATCAATTATATTCAAAAAGTGCTATAGAAACCCAGCAGAGAGAGTAGTTGATTATATAGGGAACTGGGAGGGTAGAAGGGTTGTGGAGTCAGAAGATCATAAAGACAGACATTTGGGCCAGGCGTTGAAAGGTAGAGGCAAGTGGATCTCTGTGAGTTTGATGCCAGTCTGGTCTACAAAGCGAGTCCAGAACAGCCAGGGGTGTTACAGAGAGAAACTCTGTCTCGAAAAACCAAAACAAAAACAAAACAAAAGCTATTTTCTATAAGCAACAAGTTGATAAAGTCACTTATCACATTAATCAGACCTTGTTTCATAGACTCAAAATCTAGGACTTGCTTTCTAGACAGCATGTTATCAGCTACTGAAATTATCAGTTAGGGCACTTATTTAGTTTCTTCTACCACAAGTTCACCTAGGGACATCTCCACCCAGGGGTGTTAAACACATAAGATATTCCTCCTCACCTTTAGGGCGTATGTTCCAACATCCTGATGAATGCCTGAAATTGAAGATAATACCAAACCCTATATACAAGTACTGTGATACTGCACTATTCCATCTGATTACTGAAAAAGATATTATGTGAATAAAGGGCAGGTAGAGTAAATAGTGTGGACCCACTGGAGGACAGACTAAGCTGATTAATTTCATCATGCTATGCAGAATGGGGTGCAGTTTAAAACTTACATTTATTTCTGGAGTTTTCTATTTAGAATTTTCAGATCATAGCTGACCAAGAGCTGAAAGCACAGAAAGTGAAACCACAGATTACAAGAGGGAACTGCAATTATTTTCTCTTTTATTACTTGTGTTTGGATGAAGAGCTAGTGAATACTACCAATAAATTTTAACTCAGCTTGTGTGTGTTTGATGAAAGAGCACTTGCCTAATGTGCATCTGGCCCTAGGTTCCAACCTCAATGCTGAAATAAAGTCATCAAGACTGTTCTAGCTGACTGGCTCTGCCCTTTGAAACTGGAGTGAATTGGCTGAGGAAATCTGTACTTCTCAAGGATTTAACCCTGCTCTGCTCACCAGCATTTGCATCTTCCTGAGACTTCTACCTAGGCCCAAGTATTCCTTTTCACCCTAAGGGCTGGCAGCAGGCCCTGCTCCACTTCCAGTAAATTCTGACACCTATTAGAAACTCAAGCTTAGCCTCCCTTGGCTCTTCTTCCAAAGCTCTAAACTGTACCTGCCACCTACATTCCGAAGTTAACAGTACAAGACCCTTAAAAACCTAAGTATGATTCCTAAAGAGAGAAAAGTCATGGAGAAGTCACTAGTATGTTCTCACCTTTAAGAGCAAGCTCAACAAAACAGTAACTTTCAATCATCATGCTCTTTAAAGCGAATCTAAAAGTAAGTACAAGTAGATCTTGATCGTATTTTAGAGTTTCATTTAAAAATGTCTGGGGATAACTTAGAAGGAACTAAACTGTAAAGATATGTTTGATTGTCGTTTGATGCCCTTGGGAGTTGCAACCAAGGAGATCATCACACACCTCATAGTCATCTGTTTACTCAGCTTTTGAAATATGGGTAACATTATTTAAGACTGACTGTAAGCATTCTCTCATAAGGAGCAAGCACCCCACCATAAGGGCACTTTATCCTCATTTCCATATGAAAAAGCAAGTGAGGCAGAGAGGTCAACATTGCTCTGTGTAAGAAGCAGAGCATAGGCTGCTGTTCTGGCTATTTGTTGTTGCTTTGACACAATGTTTGGCTTACAAGTTACAGTCCATCCTGGAGGGAAGGGAAGACAGGAGCCCAAGCACAGACCAAATCAGAATGCTGGTTACTGGCCTGCTCTCCAGGCTTGCTCAGCTAGCTTTGTTACACAGCCCAGGCCCACCTGTGGAAGGGCCACAGGACAATCTCACGGAGGCAGCTCCTCAATGGAGGTTCTTTTTTCTCCAGATATGTCACGTTGAAAACCAAGATTAGCCATCATACACTAAGAGTCTGTGTCCAAATCTCACATTTGACCGCTTGAATTAGTCACTTTTCTATCGCTGCGATAAAAGACCATAACAAAGGTAACTTATAAAAGAATGGGCTTAATTGAGCTTATAGTCCCAGAGGGTTAGAGACCTGTCAAAGTGAAAACAGGAATGGCTGAGAGCTCACATCTTGAAGCACAAGCAGCAGAAGAAGGCAGAGAGCAAAAAGAAATGGTCCTAATCCTTCCCAAACAGTTCTACCAACTGAGGACCAAACTTTTAAGTATATGTGCCTATGAGGGTCACTCTCATTCAAACTACCACACTACTCCTCTATGAAGCATAGTTGATACTGAAGTGTTTGTAAAATTAAGGTGATGCATTGAAGCCTTTCGCTCAAAGCCAAACATACACCAAATCCTTTCTAAACATTGGCTAGTGTTATTCTTGTTCTGCTTCTATTTGTTGTATTTCAGGGAATAAAGGAAATCTGTAAAAGAATTGTCTAGCTTTGTATTTAGTGTTAAATCAAATTACTGGAGCTGCATATGCAGACAACTCTGTCTTAGAATATAGTGAAATTCTAAAAACACTGAAATGTACAAAAGCTACATATAAATAGAGCGATAGAGCACAGAACACATAAGCTATGACTCCACTCCTCACTATGGCACCATCAGCAAACATTTCATCTCCCCTCACATGTTTGATTTCTAGACTTCAGCTTACCTAGATGAGAATCTAATAAATGATAAAGACTGTCCACTTTCATCACAAGAATTAGCCAATCAAAAGACACCAGTAGCAACATTTTTCATGTGGGGGGGTGTAAGGGGAAAGGACGTGGTTTGTTTGTTTGGGGGGTTTTGTTGCTGTTTTGGGTTGGTTTCAATTTTTCTTTTTTTTTTTTTTGGTTTTTCGAGACAGGGTTTCTCTGAATATCTCTGGCTGTCCTGGACTCGCTTTGTAGACCAGGCTGGCCTCGAACTCACAAAGATCCGCCTGCCTCTGCCTCCCAAGTGCTGGGATTAAAGGCGTGCGCCACCACCGCCCGGCGGTTTCAATTTTTCTTGAGACAAGATCTCACTATGAAGCCTTTGCTGGCCTGGAACTCAGTATGTACACCAGATTGGTCTATGACTCTCAGAGACCCACCTGTCTCTGCCTCTCCTGTGCTGAGATTAAAGGTATCAACCACCATACCCAGCCCATTTTCTATAATAGGAACATTATCACTGAAATCGGTGAGAGCCATTGTCCACCTAAGTGTTTACTCAGACTCTAGTACAGTGGGATACCTTCACTTTCACTAACGAATGCTGGCTAGCAGGTAACCAACCATGTGGCAATTCAAAGCACAGCTCAATTAAGCAGGGAAATATTTGCACAAACAAGTTTGCGTACATAAACTCAGGGTTAGGAGTAACAGTGGATGCAAATTGCATAATTTCATTGTTTCTGATAGCTGAGTAATATTCTATTGTGTAGATGTACCACAGTTTTTTAATCCATTCTTCGGTTGAGGGACATCTGGTATGGAACTAGAGAAGCTCATCCTGAGTGAGCTAACCCAGACTCAGAAGGATGCACATGGCATCTATTCACTTATAGTCGGATTTTAGCTTTATAGTACAGGATATCTATACTACAACCAACGCACCAAAGGGAACATGGAAATAGACTTTTGTTTGTTTGTTTGTGTATTTTTTTAGTTTTCTCTCCCTGGCAATGAGACACTTTTCACTGGTGGTACTGCCTTGTAGGCCCCCAGTGTATGAGGAGGCTTTTGGCCCTCATATGACTTCTGAACTGGGGCAGGGGACTGTTATGTAGAGACACTCCACTCCAGAGGATTGGGATAAAAGGGTTAGAAGGTTAGAGGGTGGGAGGGAGGGGCTGGGAAGGGGGGGAAAGAGGACAATATGATGGAGATGTAACCTGAAGCAACAAATAAATAAAAATTTTTTTAAAAAGGAATAATAGTGGAATGTTCAGAAACAAATGTCCAAAAGCACAATGATGTAAAAGAAGCTACTGCAAGTTCTTTCTCAGTTTCTGCAGCTGCCTAAGGGCTTAAACTACAACTTGACAATGAATTCCAGGCAAAGAGAATATGTGTATATGGTGTTTAGGGACAAACTGGGGAAGTAGGCTCAATCTCTAATGTCCCTTCCAGCTCCTCAAGATGTGGAGAACTTCTCATTGTGAAGGGGTCATTTCTATCTGTTTAGCATCTGCATGTGCTCAGCCCCTGGATGCCATTGAGGAAGTAGATCAAGCAGGAAGAATTCCTCTCTCCCCAAAGCTACTGAATAATTATCCTGCACTTTTGAGTTTCTTGAGTTTCTGCATCTTATTCGCCATTGCAGAGTTGTACATATAAGCAGCAAATAAATGTCTGTTGAATTACCATGTTTAATACAGAATCTGAAATAAAACAAGGTCAAAATGTTAGAATCAGGAATAGCTGCCCAAAGCACAAAGTGAAAAATAAGGGAATTTACATCTTTATTTTTTTTTCTTTTTTTTTTTGGTTTTTCGAGACAGGGTTTCTCTGTGTAGCCCTGGCTGTCCTGGACTCACTTTGTAGACCAGGCTGGCCTCGAACTCGCAAAGATCCGCCTGCCTCTGCCTCCCAAGTGCTGGGATTAAAGGCGTGCGCCACCACCGCCCGGCAAGGGAATTTACATCTTTAATATTTACTTTTTTTTTTTTGAAACAAGGTTTCTCTGTGTGTAGTTTTGGCTGTCCTGGAACTCAATCCATAGACCAAGCTGGCCTCGAACTCACAGAGATCCACCTGTCTCTGTCTCCCGAGTGCTGCCATTAAAGGCGTGAGCCAACACACCCAGCTAATCAGCTAATACTTACTTTTTATTCGTGTGTGTGTGTGTGTGTGTGTGTGTGTGTGTGTGTGTGTGTGTGTG
>CAJQZJ010032443.1:3015421-3030608 GCA_907164525.1 Lophiomys imhausi
AGGAAGGAAGGAAGGAAGGAAGGAAGGAAGGAAGGAAGGAAGGAAGGAAAGAAGGAAGGAGAAAGAAAGACAAATATGATATGTTTTCACTTACATGTGTATGTTAGCTGTTAAATAAATGATAATCAAGCTAAAATCCACAAACCCAAAGTGGTTAGATAAAGAGGAGGTTTCAAGGGGAGATGCATGGATCTTCCTCAGGAGGTGAAATAAGGATAAATATTGTGGGTGGACTCAGGGCTGGTGGAGACAGGAACAGGAGGATCTATTATCCCTTACCTGGGGAGGTAAGGGATAGAGGAAGAGAGTACAGGCAGAGACAGATGAATTTGGGGAGAATTTGAGAGGTGGTGTGGAAACCTAGTGCTGTGGAGACTTCCTGTGATCTATGAGGGTGATTCTAGTGAGGACTCCTAGTAATGGAGAATATGGAGTCTGAACCGGCCATCTCTTGTAGCCTTCCAGTTGATTCCAGACTAGGTTACAACTGGTTGAGTCGTTGGCCAAGGGGGCTCTGTGGAAATCCCTAAGCAAACAAGGCTGATGCTAGGATAAAGGATCGCTCTCCGAAAACTGACAGCAGGGGCCCCATTGCTGAGGACAACATCCACAGCTCACTGAATAAAGAGAGGTCAGCCTGGTGCCTGCATGGAGCCTTCACCCCATGTTCTAATCTCTTTAGTGCAGCAAGGTAGTTTAGAGACCACAGAAAGAAAAACCTGGTCACCCACCCAGCCGCAAACCCTGCAAGATGTGCTGGGGAAATGGTGGTACACAACTTGGAGAAATAGCCAACTAAAAATGTCCACTCCATTTGAGGGAGCCCATGCGCCTAACACTGCCTGGAGGCCAGGAACCAGAGACTGGATAACTCAGTGACCTAGGGTAGAACCAAACACAAATGGCAAAATAATAAAATAATAATAAATGAAATAATTCCTAATGATATTCTGCCATATTCATAAATCGGTGCCTTGTCCAGTCATCATCAGAGAGGCTTCCTCCAGCAGCAGATGGGAGTGGATGCAGAGATCCACACCCAGACATTATGCAAAGAGAGAGTCTAACTTATAGATCTCCATCGGGTCCCTCCCCTCAGAGCTAGAATCCCATGGAAGAAGAAGGGGCAGAAAGACTGCAGGAGTTAGTAGGAATGTGGGACACCAAGAGAAAACTATCTACTGTTTCAACTAAGCAGGGAGCATATGGGTTCATAGAGACTGAAGCAGCAAGCATGAGGCCTACAGGGGTTTGCACCAGGACCTCAGCATATATATTGTGGTTGGTTCTTTGTTTTTTATTTTGTTTTGTTTTTTCAAGACAGGGTTTTTCTGTGTATCCTTGACTGTCCTGGACTCACTTTGTAGACCAGGTTGGCCTTGAACTCACAGAGATCTGCCTGCCTCTGCCTCCCAAGTGCTTGGATTAAAGGCTTGTGCCACCACACCCAGCCATTACAGACAGCTGTGTACTGCCATATGGTGCTGGGATTTGAACCCAGGTTCTTTGGAAGAACAGCCAGTGCTCTTAACCACTGAGCCATCTCTCCAGACCTATTATGGTTGTTATGTTAGTGTTTTTGTGGGACTCCTAACAGTGGGCACGGGTATGTCTCTGACTCTTTTGCCTGGTTCTTGGACTTTTCCCTCCTGTTGGGTTCCCTTGTCCAGCTTCTATGTGAGGGTTTTGCCTTGCCTTGTTGTACTGTTTTGTTGTTTGGTTGTTGCCTCTCAGAGGCCTACTCTTTTCTGACGGGAGATGGAGGGGAGTGGATACAGGAGAAACAGAAGATGAGGGAACCTGGGAGTAGGGAGTATTATATAAGAAAAGAATCTATTTTCATTTTTTTTAAAAATTGGAAAAAAACAACATACAAAAAAAAGAAGAGCCTGCCCATAGAGGCACTGCAGATGTGGCTGCTATGTCACATGTGCATCAGTAGGTGGCACAGAGGAGAGAGGCTATATCTACATTCAGTGTTCTGACCTATGAACATCTGAATGAATAGTAGCCTAACATTCCTGGAAAAAAAAAGCAAGTTGAAGACCAACACAACGTTGGCACCATAGAGTAGCCTGTGATGACTACCAGACCAGTACCAGTCAAGCTCTGGATGGGATCCCAGGACACGAAACAAGCCAGAAACTAAAAGAACTCTGCCTGGCCCTGGATGTGGGGGTTGTGGAGACCCAGCCCTGGGGTGAGATCTGGCCCAGATGGGGTCACAAGAGCAGGAGAGCTGTCCCTGTCCCTCACATGCCGCAGCACTCAGGACAGCAGGCCCTGCACCTTTCCTGGGTAGCTCTGGATATGGGGGTTGTGGGTGAGTCAGCCCTGAGGGAGTGAGTATGGAAGAACCAGACCTGCCTTCTGTTTGCTATGTGGTGGTGTTGGCTAGGGAGAGATGCCCTCCCCTCCCTTTTGCCCTCACCACCATTGGCTGACAGGAGATCTGGCCCAGATGGGGTCACAAGAGCAGGAGAGCTGTCCCTGCCCCTCACATGCTGCAGCACTCAGGAGAGCAGGCCCTGCACCTTTCCATAGTAGAACTGGTCCTGCAAGTGGGGGTTGTAGCCCCAGAACCAGGGCTTTGAGTTGGCCCACCCCAACATCTACCCCATGAATGAACTGCTGGAGTGCAAAAGAGGCCAGTTTCACAACCCAGGACTGCAGGATCTCCATGACACAGGACAGTTACAGAATATCTGAGAGGAGTTCCAGTGAGGTTCTAGTATTGACAAAGTAGCAGAAACCAGAGGCCCTGTACCAGACCAAGGAGTCATTTTAAGAAACATTTGAAAGCAAAATGTGCGGAATATTGTGGGACACACTGAGACACACTGCAGCTTCCACAATGAGATTTTATTTTTTTATTCTGGGACAGATTACAAGAGTGGAGAGTGGGTCTGAGGGGAGATGAGAGATGAGAGGGAACAGGGTGCATGATGTCAAATTCACATAAGAAAAATTTTTCAATGAAAATTTTTTTAAAAGAAAAAAAAACGAAAGAAAGAAAATGAGCCTAGCATGGTGGCACACCTTTAATCTCAGCATTCAGGATGCAGGGATAGGTAGATCTCTGTGAGTACGAGGCCAGCCTGATCTACATAGCAAGTTCCAAACAGCTAGAGCAACACAGTGAAGCCCTACCTCAAAGAAAAGGGGCAGGGGAGAAAAAGAAAAGAAAGAAAGGGAAGAGGAAAGGAAAGGAAGATGGGCAGCAAGGTGATTCAGCAAGCAGAGGTGCTTACCACCAAGCCTGACAACCTGAGTTTAATCCAAGGAACGAACCCACATGGTGGGAGGAGAGTTGTCCTCTGGTGTCTCTATTCATATTGTGGTATGCGTGTGCACTGTACCACACATGCACACTTGCACACACATGCACAAGCAAATAAATTAAAAGTGCACTTCAAATGATGAAATGGGTAAAATAAGTTACTAAAAATGATAAGATTTCAATATTCACTGTTTTAAAAAATTGTAATCATGTATCACTCTTCTGTATGAATAAGATTTTGTTAATGGCATGCAACAAAAGCAAAGTAAGGCACTTAAAAATTATAAATTTTATTCAGAATCATTCATTTTAAATGATAGGCTCATAACCATAATTTCATGGTTCAAAATGATTTTATAAGATGATTATGCCATACATTAAAATTTAAAATACTTTTATTTTGAATAGAAAAATATCTGTTGTCTGATATTCTCAATTCACACTTTTTGGTGGAAAGATTCAACAGTTTAAAAAAGATTTGAACTTTTTCTACCTTATACTGTAGCCCTTTCATACCAGCCACTTCAGTTTTGCTTCTGTGTTATTATTGTTATTGTTGTATTGGCTGGCTGGTGGGTTGGCTGGCTGGTGGGTTGGCTGGCTGAGATAGTCTTGGGTAGCTCAGTCTGGCCTGGATCTCCCAAGTAGCATAAGGTAACCTTGAACTTCTGATCCTGAGTCTATCTCCTGAGTGCTAAGACACTCCCTCCCCATTATGTCACACTGGAGACATAACCTAGGGCTTCACACATGCCAGGCAAAGGCTCTACTAACTGAGCCACAGAGCCACCCTTTGGCTTTGCTTTTGGCAGAGCTACAGATCAAAGCACAGCCTCACACATTCTAGGCAAGTGTTCTCCCACTAAGCCACAACTCTAGCCTTCATCTTTGCCATAAACATGGCTGATGTAGAAAATGAGGTGAGGTTTCCACTCTGTGCCAAGAGCAAGCATCTAATGCAGTTAAAGAAGACCATGATATTTTTCTTGCAAAAGATAAAGGGCCGCCGGGCATGGTGGCGCACGTCTTTAATCCCAAGCACTCGGGAGGCAGAGGCATGTGAATCTCTGTGAGTTCAAGGCCAGCCTGGTCTACAAAGTAAGTCCAGGACAGTCAAGGATACACTGAGAAACCCTATCTCAAAAAGCCAAAAAAAAAAAAAAAAAAGATAAAGGGCCTTGGTATAGAATCCTGCCTAGCAGAACAAATAATAATAATAATTCAAATTTTAAAAGTGGATTACAAAGGTATTTGCTATAGGAAGTTAAAAACGTCCTCACATGACAGCTCACAATTAGTTTAAGGGCTTCTCCATAAAACATGGAGGAGAAACCTGGGCCTTCACACTGTGAGATGGAAGCTCCAGCCCTGCTAAATTACAATCCTAGGCAAGAAGGCAAGAAGCAGCAAAGTGATAAATCACAAGCACCTGTGAAAATGACTGCCCCGCTTAATGCAGCCAAGGACAAGAGCAGAGAAGACATTAGGAAAGAGTTCCAGTTTTACAGAGGATGGGCAAGAAAAGGCTCTCTGACAGAGTTCACAGTTGAGCCAAGGCTTAAAGGAGGTAATGGAGCTGTAATGGTCACAGAGTGAGTCCAGGACAGCCAGGGATACACAGAAAAACCCTGTCTCAAAAAGCCAAGAACAAAACTAAAAACAAAAAACTACAACAACAACTAACACAGAGAGCGAGCTCACAAACAATAATAATAAATAACAATTAAAAATAATAACGTTCAATAGGCTGAGGCAGAGGTACTGCCATAAATCTGAGCTAAATATCAATATCCTGACTATAAATAAACAAATAAATAGGACCGATGAGTGCCTCAGCATGTAAAGCATTTGCTGCCAAACCTAACAACTTGAATTCAAACCCCCAAATCCATTGTAGTAGAGAACCAACTCCAGGAAATTGTCCTCTGACCTTCATACACACATACCCTAGTGCATACACACATATCATGAATAAATCAGTAAATAAAATGTAATAATTCTTTAAACCTAATAAAGTGAGTTAGAGAAAAAACAGAAGGCAAATAATTAGACAAATGAATACTGTTTTTGCCCTAAAATGTCTTTTTTTTTAACTTAAAAACTGTGCTATACAAGCTTTTGTAACAGAAACAATAATTTAATGGGCTGAAGCTTGTCCAAGGGAAGTTTCCTCAAAACCTGAACTCATTGGACCTTCAAAACTTGTAACAGACTTCAGGGAAGCTCTGCCACATCAAAGACAAATCAAGGGTGTAGGGGTGTGGGTGTGTACATGCCCACTCACATGCTTATGTGTTTGCACATGTGCATGTGTGGGCGATATGTACCTGTTCACATGACTGTATGCATGTGTACATGTGTGCAGGCCAGACGTCCACGCTGGCTATCATCCTTGATCATTCTCTGCATTATTTCTTGAAGCTGGATCTCACCGCAGAGCGCATTAACACCAGCTTTTATGTGGGTACTGGTGATCCGAAATCAGATCTTCATGCCTGTGCAGTGGGCACTTTACAACCAAGCCGACCCTTTAAAATACTTTCAAGATGTCTTCTTCCCACTAAACACTCTTCCCTCCCTCCAACCTTTTAGACTCTAATACCAATCAATAAATCCTCTTGTATCCTTGACTCTTCATAAGATGTTCCCCTACTTCCATAACCTAGTGAAAACTAAACATTCCATCCTTGGCGGCCCACATCAGAGATGACTCAACCTTCTGAACTTCAAGATCCAGGAAAAGTACTTCCACATCACTTATCCTCTTAGCCCTGCTCTTTTGAGAGGATGACACCCAAGTGTCTTTCATGTTCTCTGTCCACTACTACCAGGTACTAAAAAACTTCAAAAACCAAGATCACATGTTTCCCTCTTCCCCACCTCTCCTTTCTCATTAGTTCTCAACTGTACCAATGTTCATGTAGGTAAGGCACCCAACACACCATTCTCGTTGTTCCATATCACCTAAGCCCTACATCAGTACCCTAAAAGCTTAAATTCTAATTCTAATATCCTTATAATGAGATCATATCTCAATATTTCACTGTAAACTGAAAATATCCTATGTTTAAAAGCCTTTAATCCGGACTGGAGAGATGGCTCAGCGGTTAAGAGCACTGGCTGCTATTCCAAAGGACCAGAGTTTAATACCCAGCTCCCACATGGCAGCTGTAACTCCAGTTCCAGGGAATCCAATGATATCTTCTTGCCTCCTTGGGCACTGCACATACGCTAGTGCAAAATCATACATGCAGGCAAAACACCCATACACCTAAAATAAAAATAAAGATTTTATAAAATCCTTCTTAAAAGCCTCTAATGCACACTGGAAAGATGGCTCTGTGGTTAAAAGTACAGACTGCTCTTTCAGAGTACCTCAGTTTGGTTCCCAGCACTCATGTCAGGTAACTCACATGCGTTCCATGGCATACTGTCCTGTACTTACACACAAACATGCCTGCACACCCACACAAGACACAAGTTCCATTTACTTAAATGCTTCAAAACTCAGAATAATATATAGCCTTTCCTCCATTTCTACTCACTCACTATGTCTTAACAGTATACACTAGAAACTGAAGTCTTAGTTATGTAACCAACATGCCCAGAGACTGTTAAACAGTAAAGGTAAAGAAAATCTTGAAAGCAAATGGGCCAAAGAGAAAGGTTTGTCTTTTTCTATTTTTGGAAACAGGTTCTCTCTTATTATAAGGAAGTGAGCTCTCTTCCTGGAACTCACTATCCAGGCTGACCTTGAACTCACAAAGATCTACCTGCCCCTGCTTCCCAAGTGCTAGGACTCAAGAGAGAAAATAAGATACACCAGAATAGCCAGGCATGGTGGCACGTGCTTTTAATCCCAGCACTTGGGAGGCAGAGGCAGGCTAATTTCTGTGAGTTGGAGGCCAGCCTGGTCTCCAAAGCGAGTCTAGGACATCTAGTGTCATTACAGAAAGAATAAGGTTATAAGAGAAACCCTGCCCTGAAAAACCAAAATAAATAAATAAATAAACAAACACTAGGATATAAAACTACTATAAACTACTAAAACACTCACAATTATAACATTTATTCAACATGTTTATCACCCAAATTACCAAGTAATTGTTCATCTGCCTGAATAGAGACTGGAAGATATACTGTGGAACATTAAAAAGAGCTAAAATAATACTCAATTTTATCATGCTTGGATGCAATGGTTCACTAGCCTTTAGGCAAGCGAAAAGATAAGTCATATAAAAGATATACAAATTCTAATCCCAGCATTCAGGAGACAGAGGTAGGTGGATATCTGTGAGTTTAAGGCTACCCTGGTCCACATAGTGAAACTATATCTCAGATAGATTAGATAGATTAGATTAGATAGACAGACAGACAGACAGAATATGCAGTTTGGATTTTCACCTTACTCTGTTCTAAATAAATGCTTTTCATCATAAAAAAAAATAAGGAATTGCCGGGTATGGTGGCACACGCCTTTAATCTCAGCACTTAGAAGGCAGAGGCAGTGGATGTCTGTGAGTTCAAAGCTAGCCTAGTCTACAAAGTGAGTCCAGGACAGCAGAGATACACAAAGAAACCCTGCCTCAAAAAGAAAAAAATAATGAGGAATTTTGTAGCTTTTTTATTTCTATATTTATATAAGGGATGTGGGGCATATCATTATGTTTGTGGGCCTCTACTAAAATCTTAGACTCAAGCAATCCTCTTTGCCTCAACTCCCTGACTATACCCAGGACTATAGGTACACATCACAGCTCCCAGAACAGTACAGACTTTCAAAGGCATGACAATCTAAACACAGTCCTTGACTAACATGCTCTGACCAATGTTTCTTTTCAGCTTCACAATGCTGTGTGAGCAAGACACATCATTAGAAAGTGTACCTTAAATTTTGATTTTAATCTTTTCTTCAGCTAGCAACATATGGAATATGAGATAAGATTCTGGGCTCTTTGGGATACAGCAGCAAGCAGTAGCTTCCAGTCTGCCACTGGCTCACAAGGATTAATAGCCTTTTATTTATTTATCCTTGTCTACTGTATACTGTTGTTAAACCATGATACTCAGTAAACTAGGTATACTAAATAGATTATGTCTATGTGTGTACACACAGATACAGAAATATGTATATGGGTATGCATGGCATATATGCCTCTGTACATGTGCAGGTAGAGGCCAAAGAGAACCTCAGTTGTCATCCCTCAAGTACTCTGTATGTTTTGCTTGAGACAGGGTTTTTCAGTGGCCTGCAATTGGCCATGTAGGCTAGGCAGGATGGCAGGCCACCAACACTCAGAGATCCTCCTGTCTTCACCTTCCCTTCATTAGGATTATGACCACAGGCCACCACACCCAAATTATTTTTAAACACAGGTTCAGGAAATCAAACAGAGGTCCTCCGGTCTGCAACACACACTCTACTGACAGAGTACCTCTCCCACACTATCAAGTGAATATTTTTCATGTATTTTTACTCTTACCTTTTTTGGCGGGCGCGCGTGCGTGTGTGTGTGTGTGTGTGTGTGTGTGTGTGTGTGTGTGTGTGTGTGTTGGCATGTTTGTAGGTACATATGTGGCTATGAGTATATGTGCATGTGTGTGGACACCCAAAGTTAACTAACACCTTGCCCCAGGGATCTTCTGTCTCAGCTCTTGAATGTTACAATTACAGGTACCCACTTATATAATATTTACATAGGTGCTAGGAAATCCAAACTCCAGTTCTCATAGCAAGCACTTTATCCACTGAATCAGACAGGTTCTCACTATGTAACACTAGCTGGCTAGGAACTCACTCTGTAAACCAGGCTGGCCTCAAACTCACAGAAACCCACCTTCCTTTGCCTCATTATTACATATCATGCTCATTCTTCTTAAATGCATTTTAGATGTACAATATTATCAACTTTCAGTAAGATTTGGGGGCTATAACCTCTTCATAAGTCAAGGGCTCTGTATGATCAAAATATTCACATGCCTAGAGAGACAGCTCAACACAACATAAAGCTCTTCTAGAGTATTCAAGTTCGTCTTCAGGCACTCATGTCAGGAGGTTCACAACTACCTATAACTCCAAGATCCAGGGGGTCTGATGCCTCTGGCTTTCACAGGCACCTGGGCTCATATAAACACATAATAATAATAATAATAATAATAATAATAATAATAATAATAATAATAATAAATACCTTTTTAAAAAATACTCAAGATACTGATTTCAATCCCAGCAAGATATAAACCAGAAAGGGTGGCACTTGCCTTAATTTCAGCTGTGTGTAGGATGAGGCAAGAGAATCAGAAGTTCAAGGTCATTCTCATCTATACAAATAAATAATAAAACAAATACATGAATAATCAGGCTAAATAAATGAAAATTTAAATTACCAAACTGATAAAAATCACAAATGCTATTGTATTACTTTCAATGTGACTTGAAACAGATTTAAAAAATTAAGAGACCACACTTTAAGATGTTTTAATCTAGTGTTTGAAAATGAATGGGAGCCCAAGGTGTGGTGGTGTCCGCCACCATGCCTGTAATTCCAGCACTCAGGAGGCAGAGGCAAGTGGATCTCTGTGAGTTTGAGGCCAGCCTGGTCTACAAAGCAAGTTCAGAACAGCCAGGGCTACACAGAGAAACTTTCTGTCTTAAAAAAAAAACAAAACAAAGAAAGAAAAGAAGAAAAAAATTAAATGAATGGGATCTATATTTTGAAAAAGTTTAAAATAATGTAAATAGAGGAAATTGACAAACAATACTTGTCCTATTAGCTTAGCAATTCTTATTTCCTGTGATGAAAATGGTACACATAAGTTTTGCCCAATTTATTGGTATTTATGAATGAAAGATTTAAAGTATACTTCTAAAGCTATGTTGTATTTTACCATATGAAAGAGCTTTAGATACTATACTTGTTCCTAATAGTGATTGATTACAATTTACATCCCTAATATTAATTCAACTAACAGTTTACAGACACTGTCAAAAGGTACCACAAAAAAAACAAAAGAAAAAACAAAAAAGGTATCAAAAGGCTCAGAATATCAGAATAATTACCTCTGAAATCATTTTATACTAGAAAAGGATGACATGTTCTAGTTATAATTATCATTAATCAATCACCATATGAAAAAAACTATTATATCTCTACAGGAATTTTTTTTACCTTGAAGTAACAATTTATTTACTTTTGGGTTATCAGGCCTCAATTTGAGTCACCAAGCAATTAAAACCCACCAAATATTAACATGATACAATAAATGTTTAAATATTTTTAATTTAAAAAATAACTAAGCAAAAGATAGACAAGGAGAGAATGGCAACTGTTAATAAAATTAATTTGATAAATAAATAAGGCAGATGTTTGGGCTATCACTTATTACCAAAGCAAGTTAAGAGCTTTGAAAATTGCATTCTTGTCCAGTTGTCTCTATAGAGTCCCTTTATATCTAACAAAAAAGTTCCTGATTATTGCCCTTCAAATTTTAGATGAGTCATGGTGCTTTCTTTGTAGAAACTGTATGTCAATCAAAACTGCATCCATGTACTTGCTTGCTAGTCAAAAATGCTTGTAAACAGGATCACTTGTCACTGAAACATAAAGTACATAATCATAAAACACGTCGTGCGTTTTTAATTTAGTTGGTTCCCAAAGGCTAACACAGTACAGTAAATCTGCTGTTACGTCCATCTCTCTTTGAACACTCCAAAACTACAGAATACTTGTAACTGAAATCGCATCCCTTTACTTTTCCGCTGGGAAGCCCATCTGTCTGTGGTCTTCAGTAGCACTGTTACTAGGATTACCCTAGTGTTTTAAGGTTTATTAGAAGGCAAAGAGTAACCTCTAGACCCTGAATATGAACCACAATAACAGCAAAAGAATTCCATCTTAAATCTTGTCAACTCAGACACTAGCACTGGCAATATTAACTGAAAGCAAAACAGAGAATGTCAATCAAGGAGCTCATTTAAAAAGTTTGCAATGAATGGGTCCATGACTGCCTAACAGAAAGGATGACTTCACTGAATCCAAGGCCTCCAAACAAGGGGTCAGAGCACCACTGGTGAAACAAACTCGTTGTAAGTGCTACACAGGGGCAGGTGCCTGCAAACCTCCACCGAGCTGCTGGACGTTCAAAAGCCCCACATACCAACTCTTCAGAGCCAGAGACCTGAGTCAGAAAACAGGATCTGCTCACCCAAAAGCCTTTGCATTGAAGTGGACATAACCTACAACTGAGCCCCGGGGAATAGACAATTACCCCAGGCCAGACAGGAGGACACTAGAATCCCTTGAGACACCAGGTCAAGAAGGGGGAACAGCTGCAGCCTGGGGCAGGTAAGCCAGACAGATAGTGCCGGCCGCTCCATCCGCCAAGCCCCTCCACAGCCAGCCAGCCCCGGCGCCGCCAACCCGGGAACTGCTCAAGGCTCCGGGAGCCAGGAGCCCCGACGGGTCAGCAGAAGGGGCAGCAGGTCAAAAGTCTTGCCCGCCTCCCCCGCCGCCTCGGCCCTGCGGCCACATGCTCCGCCGCCCGCCAGCAGCCCACCCCGAGACCTCCGGCTTCGGCTGCCCTCCTGCCAGTAGCCGCGGCTGCAGGCGGCCCCGATGCGGCGGCTGCCAACCCGACGGTTGCCCCTGCCTGGATGGCCAGCTACGCCGCATGGCTTACCTCACTTCAGCTACAAGCGCAGCCCTCACCGCTGCCTGACATGGACCCCGCGCCGCCTCCGCACAAGTGGGCGTGGCTTGATGGAGATAGCCAATGAGGGGTAGATTTGAAGAACCAGTCCCGCCTCCTCGGGTGGGGTGCCCACCCCCGCTCGCGCGCATGCGCGTCCAGGTTTAGGCTGCTCACTGCTGCTGGAGCGCAGCCCGAGCCCAGCCCGGTAGTCGCAGTGGTGCAAACTTAGCTTTGCGCTCCGGCTGACGCTGTGGGGCGCGAGATCAAAGGATCCTGTCTGGAGACGCCGCTGCACTGAGCCAGAGGATCTTATTGGCAGCCTGCCCCTAGGCAGCTTTGGGAGTTGCGGGGCAGCTTCTCGATATTTGGAGATTTTTGTAAAGTGGGAAGGCCGGGGAGGGGGGGAGGGGCGGGGAGGAGTGAGAGCGTAGTACTGATAATGCCAATGGTTCAGAAATTTTAAAGCGGAGAGCCAGCCAGCTTGCTTCCTGTAGCTACTGCTCCTGCTCTGTGACTTCACTTCTCCATGCTGTGCCTGTCCTTCTACTTGCATAGTTGGCAAGGCCCAGAAATTTCTGCTGATTTGATCTAAGGGGAGTTGGTTCAAAGAACTTTATTTTATTGCTGTCTAACATTTATTATAGTTAAGCATTTTCTTTAGCGAAATGGGGAGGGGTGTGCCCACAGAAGTCTGTGACACCTGACACAAAGTAGCAGATAGGAAAACAATTGTGTTTAAAAATAAATAAATAGGGCCATGCGTGGCGACACACACCTTTAATCCCAGGCAGTGGCAGGCAGATCCCTGTGAGTTAGAGACCAGCATGGTTTCCAAAGCGAAACCATGGAGAGCCAGGGCAGGGCTATTACATGGAAAAATCCTGTCTGTCTCGATGGATGGATGGATGGATGGATGGATGGATGGATGGATGGATGGATGGACGGACGGGTGGATGAATGGATGGATGAAAGGAATAGAAGTCCTTTTAACTTACAGAAGAATTACCTGGCTGTTTCTGAACCCCCCACGCACTGTTAGAAGCATTAGGAAGCTTTAAGAGAAGCCTGAGTCCCATCTCTAGATATTCTAATTCAATAATTCTATGGTAGGAACTTAGCAAGCAATTTTCTAAGTTAAATGTGCAAAGTCATTATAATATGTTAACAGGAAATTCCTCATTTCCTATACTGCACCTCAGGAAAGTAATTATATTCCACAGACCACCTCTAGATTTCTCAATAACTTATAATGCACTCATTCTGTAAGAATTTATCTAAGTTAATTTTGAGCCTGCCTCTGTATTCAATCTCTTTTATCCTTGGGGAGATGGGAGTTCTATGAGGTTTATAATTGCCTTTTTAGTTTCATTAGTTTGATGATATCCCCATCAGTTTTCCAAAACACAAGTACACATTTTAGGAACATTTTAAATTTTTCTTTGTCCATTCCTGTATGGTTTTTGTTGGTTTTGGGGGGGGGGGGCAGACAGGGTCTCACTTTGTAGCTCTGGCTTCCCTGGAATTCTCTATGTAGAGCAGGCTGGCCTCAAACTCACAGACATCCCCCTGCCTCTGCCTCCCAAGGGCTGGGACTAAAGGTGTCCACCACTATACCTGGCTTATTCCTGAGTCTCTTGAGGCTCATGGCCCTAACTGAATGTGTTGCTATGTCCACAGCACTGTTTTAAGAATATCAATGTATTTAATCCACTGACCAAATTAATTAGCAGAGTTACTACATTTTACAAATCAGGAGATCTAAGCACAAAGGATGAAACAATTTGATCAAGGCTATGTACCTAGCTAATTGCAGAGTCAAAATCTGAACCCAAACACCCTGTTCTCAATAAATAGTCTGCCCCCCTATACAGCCAGTAGTTGAGGACCTTGTGGGGAAATATTGACCTTTAAAGAATGGTTGTGAGTCTACTTATATATAGTCTTAGCCCATTTTTGACTCCTATAAGAAAATACCTTAATGGGTTAATATATTACAGACAATAGAAATATATCCCTTATCATTCTATAGATAAGTCCAGGCAAGGAATGAGCAGATTTATCACCTGGGGGGCAGGACAGGGGTTGCTCCACAGACAATACCTTCTCTGTGTCCTGACATGGCAGAAGGGATAAAGACTCCCAAAGCGCTTTTTGTTTCTCTTTATTTTCTGCCTAATGATGCTGAAAGGTCAAACTGAGGGCTTCGTGTATTCTAAGTATTTGCTCTACCACTGTCCTAGAACTCTCTCCCTTCTAAACCTTTCTTCCTACCCCATATCCTCTTCCCCTTTTCTTGACACAGGGTCTCACTATGTAGCCCAAGCTAGCACCCAAAGCACTATGTAACTCAGACTAACTTGAACTCATCATTCTCTCGACTTAGCCTCCCAGGTAATGGGATTACAGACATGCTTTATCGAGCCTGGTCAAACTTCTTTATAAAGATACTAATCAATTATGAGCCATTATGACCTAATCACCTCCAAGTGCATACACACACAGGGAATAACCCAAGGCGTTGCATGTACTAGGCAATTGCTTCATTCTAGCATTATAGTCCCAGCTCTTAATGCTATTGTATTGGAAGTCAGCTTTCAGCATAGGAATTGCAAGATGAGCGGGGCCGGCAGTGGTAGCACGTCTTAGATCCCAGCACTTGGGAGGCAGAGACAGACATGTCTCTGTGGGTTCATGGCCACCCTGGTCTACAAAGGGAGTTCTAGGACAGCCAGGGCTACAGAGAAACTTTGACTCAAAAAAAAAACAAAACAAAACAAAACAAAAAACCCCAAACAACAAAAACCAGGAATTGCAAGATGAAAGGGTTCTAGCCAGAACTGTGTGGAGCCAGCTTGCCTTGGAGTTCAATTTAGCAGCCAGCACATTGACAAGACCAAAGGTATACATACACTTTAAAACCAGATGGAAGGGGCTGGAGAGATGGCTCAGTGGTTCTTCCAAAGGACCTGGGTTCAAATTCCAGCACCCACATGGCAGTTCACAGCTGTCTGTAATTGCTGGGTGTGGTGCTGCATGCCTTTAATCCCAGCATTTGGGAGGCAGATGCAGGCAGATCTCTGTGAGTTCAAGGCCAGCCTGGTCTACAAAGTGAGTCTAGGACAGTCAAGGATACACAGATAAACCCTGTCTGGAAAATCTTAATAAATAAATACATACATACATACATACATACATACATACATACATACATACATA
>CAJQZJ010032443.1:3030618-3049484 GCA_907164525.1 Lophiomys imhausi
ATACATACATACATACATACATACATACATACATACATACATACATACATAAAACAAACCAGATGGAGTTCCAGAAGCTGCCAAAACACAAACAAAACTTTCACTAGCATGAGACTAAAATTTATAAGTGGGCTAGAAAATACACTGATTTTTTTCGTGAATGTATTCAGTTCCAAAAGCTACTACTATTCTCCAGAGATTGTGCTCTTCCCCAGCACTAACACAAGCACACACAGCATCTCCCTATGGTGCTCAGATTAGAGTCACATTTGACATCCTCTTGTCTCATCCTCCCAGGTTTGAGATAAGGTGGAAGGGTTGGATGATGCATAGAGTTTACATTTATACAGGAAACATAAAAGGGATGATCTAGATTTCATGTCAGCTTTAATAGAAATAGCCATTAAATAATCAAAATAGCCAGGCATGGTGACACATGCCTTTAATCCTAGCACTCAGGAGGCAGAGGCAGGCAGATCTCTGTGAGTTCAAGGTCAGCCTGGTCTACAAAGGGGGTCCAGGACAGTCAGAACTACACAGAGAGACCCTGTCTCAAAAAGCCAAAACCAAAAAAATCAACAAAAAAAGTTTCAAATTTATTTGCTGTTGTATGCATATAATATACATGCAAATAAATACCTTGCTTTCTACATTTTTATCACATATGTTTATTGTGTGAGTGTGGAGATCAGAAAACACCTTGTGGAAGTCAGTTCTCTTCTTCCACCCTGTGGTCCCCAAGATTCAACTCAAATCATCAGGCTTGATGCCAAGTGCCTTTACCTTCGAGCCATCTCCCCAGACCCTCCTTGCTCTTTAAATAGTCAAGACAATATCCAGCATCTCTAAGAGGTAGGCAAGCAGACGGCATTTCTCTGGTATATGCCTTGTTCTCTTCCCCCTGAAGTAGTAAGGCAGTTAGTTCTCTATTGTACAAGGCCCTTTAGATAAGTAGTTTTTGAAGCCGACATAGACCTATTGACTCTAACAACAAAAAAAAAGAAAGGGAGTAAAAAAAAAAAAATGTGTCCACTCCCAAATCATTAGCAGAACTGAAAAGGATATGCTAACAAAAAAAAAGGCACTGTAGTCTGAAACCCGACTGTAAAGAGAGGTCATGTCACCGGCAGCATCAAGAGAGACACAAAGCCTTGAACTTGCACCCAAGCATGCTGGGCTGACTGAACACGCCCACACATTCATCAGCAGGCTCAGCACTGGGAGGAGAAAGTCACTACTGAGTCACAGAGAGCTGCTGTCAGCACACCACAGAAAGCAAACTCATTAGATTTAATTAGCTGTGTGAGGTTCCAATTGTCCCTGTTCTGTTCTAAATAAAAGCCAAGTCCTTCCACTGGCCAATTAGACAATGTATGGTTTACCTGCCTTGGGTCTTGCACCTCTATCCTGATCACACACTTCACCATCTTGACCTTTCCTTCCACACCCTCCATCTCTCTGGACCTTAGTCATCCTGCTTCCTCACTCCAGCAGGAACTTGGCACTTACCCCAGCTCTCTTCATGACTCATTCTGATGGATCATTCAGATCTTTGCCAAGATGTTACCTTCTGGATAAGGCCTACTTCTCAGTCAGGGTCCCAGCAAGAAACAGATGGCATAATCAAATTAGGAAAATTGGAAGAGCTTAATAAGAGACTCTAACAGGGCTCTAGGCAAGACTTTTAAGATCACGAGGGAGACTCAGTAATATGAGCTCCCAAATCACCCTACAGACAGGTAGTACAGTAGGAGGATGCTGCATATGTAAGACTATCTATCCGGAAGAAAGACATTTGATCAAGAAACACACCAGACACTATTGATGCAACAAGAAGGAACTGAGGGAATTAAATCTCCCTTTTCCCTCTCTCCTGATCTGAAGGAATGCATATGGGTCAACTTCTAGGGAACAATGGAGAGAGAAAAAAGAGGTATCACCTCATCACCCATAACAGCTAGCTTTCGCTGTGTAACAAAACTTACAAAATGATAGCAGTGTTTTCATTCTCAGAATTCTGTGGGTTACCCAAGAAGTTCTTACTATCCAGGCTGGCTATGATGATTCCTTCCTGGTCTGTTTATTGGTCTGCACTCAGTTTGAAGCTGGGCTGATCTGAAATGCCCTTATTCACATGTCTGATATCTTGAACAGTGTGAGGTAGAGCAGTAGGTATGAATCATCCGTGAGTATCTATTAACTATACCCAATCATGCTTTAAAAAAAAAAAAAAAAGGATGTATCTTTTTTTTACACCAAGTGCTCAATAGTACAGAATTTCAATTGCCAGCACTGAACCATTTCTCCGTTCCTGAAACCTCAGGGGGGTTTTTTGTTTGTTTGTTTGTTTGTTTTGTTTTTATGTTTTTTGAGACAGGGTTTCTCTGTGTATCTTGACTGTCATGGACTCTTTATACACCAGGCTGGCCTTGAACTCACAGAGTTCCCCCAGCCTCTGCCTCCCAAGTGCTGAGATTAAAGGTGTGTGCTACCATGCCCAGCAAAAGCACAGGTTTTAAAACAAAAATCTCAAATCCAGCAATGAGATATTTTCCTATGAATTTTATTAGTTCAGGAGCCATGACAAGCACACCCAAAACAATACAGGCTACTGCCTTTTTGAGGTTGAGAGCCAAATATCAGGTACCCCCATTGATAATAGTACTATCTTATGGTCTAGAATTTCTAATTTACCAGATATCACCAAAGAAATGAAATGAGAGTAGTTTTCCAAAAGTCTTTTTTTAATCTTTCGTGATAGAATGCTTTTAATATTTATTCATATTCAGTACTGTGTGTGGTGGTACATGCCTTTGATCCCATCATGTGGGAAGCAAAGGCTGTGAGTCCAAAGCCAACCTGGTCTACAGATTCAGTTCCAGGTAAGACAGGGCTGCAATAGAAAACTCTGTGCCTCAAAAAGGGGGGGAGGGGTTGGAAGAATCAACACCACCAAAGGGGGGCTAGAGGTATATCTCGTTGGTAGAGTTGTTGCCTAGTAGTTATGAGATTCTAGCTTTGTTCCACAGTAGGTAAGGCTTCTGGGTTCAGACAGGGTTTCTCTGTGTAACAGAGCCTGGCTATCCTGGACTCTTTGCGTAGACCAGACTGGCCTCAAACTCACAGAGATCCCCCTGTCTCTGCCTCCAAGTGCTAGGATTAAAGGTGAGCACCACCATGCCCAGCTGGGCTCATCATATTTATTTATCTGTCTATCTATTATTAGTATATGTGCATTGCTGTTTTGCTTACATGTATGGCTGTGCGAGGGTGTAATTCCAGTCTTGAACTAAATTACTAGAATTACAGACGGTTATGAGCTACCATGTGGTGCTGGCATTGGAACCTGGGTCCTCTGGAACAGCATCCAGTGCTTTTAACCATTAAGCCACCTCTCCAGCTCCAAGGTTCATCTTTTTTTTTTTTTTTTTTTTTGGTTTTTCAAGACAGGGTTTCTTTGTGTAGCCCTGGCTGTCCTATGTCGCGTCCCCCTCGACCAGCAAGGATGACGCAACTCACAAAAGCTCTTCTCCAGCAGTTTATTCAGGTCCCTTGAAAACAGTCTTCCGAATACCCGGGCAGACCCAACCCACAGGCTAAATACTAAATGAACAGCCAATCAAGTAAAGCCAAGTGGTGCTATCTTAGAGGCCCACGTGTGCGGAAGCAAGCCAGATCAGCGGTCTTAGCCAAATATGGACTTGTTTATCATCGAGAGCGCTCACCGTCAGGCTGGTGGAAGGCGGAAACCGGCGCCATCTTTAGGGCACGGCACATCGCAGCTCTCTGCAGTTCCCCCTTTTTTATTTTTTCTAAAGTTAGTAAAAGTCCCTGGAAAGGCTTCGTAATCCCTCTATCTGGGGATCTCACGGTGGGCCTGAGCCTGTAGGAGGGCGGTGCTCAAACTCTTACCGGTCTCTGGGTCAGCCTCCCCACTCAGGA
The DNA here is from genome assembly GCA_907164525.1 of Lophiomys imhausi. Classification (NCBI taxonomy): domain Eukaryota; kingdom Metazoa; phylum Chordata; class Mammalia; order Rodentia; family Muridae; genus Lophiomys; species Lophiomys imhausi. The sequence continues at coordinate 3,034,561 of CAJQZJ010032443.1, forward strand.
CTGCCCTGTCTTAGGTGGCCAAGACTTACCCGTCTACTCCGTCATTGACTTGCCAGACCCTAATATCCATGGAACAAATACCTCAGTGGGCAGGGACTATGCTTAGTGAAGATTTACTTCACGGCAGCGAGCCATGCCTGAGGGGACTGGCCCGCCTCAATGGCGACAAGGGCTTGTATAATCATGGCTGCATTACGCTTTTGGGTGGCTCTCATTTTGTAGATGCACCATAGGCAAAACAGAGAGGCTAGTATCATTAGTGTCGCCAAAGAGCCTACGCCCGCCCACTCCTTAAGATGATCCATAGCCGTCTGAATCCAGGAAATCAAGCCAGTAGCCAGGCTCATATCCACCCGAGTGGAATTGATGTGGACGATTGTAGCTCTCAGCTCTCTCATCAAATTTTCAAATTCAGCCGACCAATCCTGTAAGAGGAACTTTGACAATTGTCTAGACAAATTAGCAGCCTTTGTAAAATTTTGATACTGCACGGAAGTAACACACAAACCTTGCAATTTCCACTCACACCCCAATTGTGCTAGTTGCCAAAGAGAATCAATCTGTTCTTGTATTAAATCTATGCGTTGATTAACTATCATAAGGCCTCCTTTGAGATGAGAATTCATAGAGGTCTGGGTATCCAATGCCTGTGCTACAGTGGCTGAGATGTTATTCAGGGCATTGGCAGTCTGTATAGAACTAGACAAGGCAATAGCTGAGGCAGTAGCTCCCACAGCAGCAATAGTGATAGCAGTAACAATAGCTGCAGTGATGCCAAAATCTCTTTTAAACCTGAATAGCATCATGGTATTAGGGGCCTCTACAGGAACTGGTACATATCGAGGCATTCTAGTCACCACAGCCACAGGAAAGGCTGTGGCATTCCAGCATAGGGCATAAAAACCATGTGCCCGGAGTGCATACTAACTTTTCTTCACCCAAGGATGCACTCCCATTACTTACAATCCACAGAAAAGGAGGCCAGAGACATACTGGCGAGGCTGAAAATTTCTTGTTGCGGTAAGAATGAAACAAAGATTTCCAAGTACCAGAGCCACTACCACTAGAAAAATCCATATTGGTAGCGGACCCTAGGGAAAAACTACCTCTTTGATAAATTCCTCCCCCAAGCATAAATATAGGTCCCAAATCCATACAGCTACCATTTGCTCCACACAAAAGCCATAAATCAAAAGGATTGGCGGCAGTCTGTTGAGGATCCCTAGTAGATATATCAAGCATCTGATCTTTGATATGTATGTAAAGGACATTGTAATGACCCCACGCCCAGTAGCCAACCAGGCTGGTGCCATACCCGTCTGGTATCTTTTTCTCAGAGATGGGAAACTAGGATACCAACCCATATGCAATCAAACATGCCCTTCTTGAAGTCGCTAGAAGCTGACCCCAAGTGCAGTGCTTAGCCTCGCATCCTGAGTGTGATGATAGCTTAGTCCTTTAGGACAGTCAACCAAGCTTGTGGCTGTCTAGCCTCCAAGGCAGCAAAGGCTTGCACCAGCATGGCATTGCTTCTCCTCTGTGAAATCCTCATCTTACAGATACACCATAGGGCAATGAAACTGACTAGGAAGAGCATGCCTCCTAGGGCACCCACTCCCTCAGATGATTCATGGCTCGGAGGATCCATGGCGACAGTCCTTCAGCAACAAAGACATCAACCCGGGTGGAATTCACATGCACGATGGCAGTTCTCAGATTCTGCATCAGCTTATCAAACTCGCCAGACCAATTTCCTGTAAGATACTGAGAGAGTTGCTTAGACAAATTTGCAGCTACAGTATAATTTTGATATGGCACAGAGGTCACACACAAACCAGTCATTTTCCACTCATAGCCAATCTGGGCCACCTGCCACAATACATCCAAGGCCGTGGCTACATTGGCTGACAAATTATTCAAGGTAGTGGCAGTCTGCACTGAGGCAGGCATCCAGGCTTCCAACCCCTTGTTCTTATAAGGGGTGATAGCTGTTTTACATTCCTTTGTACATTACTCATACACAAGTTGTTTAATTAAGGGCATTGCCAAATCAGGGTCTCCAAATACCCTTCCAGCTGCTTCAACCATTATAGCCACGAAGTCTGAGAAAGGCTCCAGGGGATCCTGAATAACCTTGGTTAGATTGCCATTCACTTCCCCTTTGTTAGGCAATGATTTCCAAGCTCTGGTTGTGATTAAATTGATTTGCTCAAACACCTGAGCCGGATACCCAGTTTGTTGTTGAGCATATCGACCTTGCCCAAGAAGCATGTTCACATCCCAGGCTGGGTTTCCTGCTGCACGATTAGCAGCAGCTTGTTCATTAGCAAACTCAATCAAGAAAGCCTTCCAATCTAAATACTGCCCAGAGGACAGGCAGGCATGTGCCAAGCTCATCCAGTCACTAGGAGTCATGCAATAACGACGAAGAGCTTCCACCTGAGCTACAGTGAAAGCAGCATTAATCCCATAAGTGCGGACAGACTCAGCGAGTGCTTTAATTACCTTAAAATCGAGAGGTTCATGATAACGATTTCCCCCTCCATCCTGAAAGACAGGGTAGTACAGCTCATGTCTCACTTCCCTCCAGACATTTGGACAGAATGACCGCCCACTAGGATCACTCGGAGGGGAAGTCTCATTATATGAAGGCGGCGCCAGCACAGGCGGCCCCGGACCTGAGGGCTCTATCCGGGTGCAGTCAGAACTCTTCCTCAAAGATGACTTCTCCATTTTCTTTGTTAACATTTTAAGTTCCTCTTTAGACTCTGAGCTATCCTCTTCCAAAGTATCTTTCCCAGATTTGACGGAGAGCTCCTTTTTTAACTGTTCTAATGCCTTTTGTCCTTTTTCCACTGCCTTGCGATATCTCTGATCTCCTAAACAACTCCTCACCATCTTCCAAATCGGTCTTACTCCATGCTTCAGAGTACTTCGCTCCCAAGCAAAATCCAAGTCCCTGCCTAATTTGTCCCAGCAGGATACCGTAAGATTCCCGGACACCGCAAACCACGGAGCCACAGAATCGCATTCATTCAAAAATCTTTCTAGGGTAGACTTCTTAATTTTCAAATTCCTAGCTAAAAGTAACTCCTGAAGAGCCAGAAAAATTGGATGTGACTCAGACAATCCCATGTTTAAAAATTTACTTTCGGTTCGCAGCTTCCCCGCGAAACTTTACCTTTTGTTCGCAACCTCCGCGAAACTTTACCGTATGTTCACTATCTCCGCGAATCTTTACCATATGTTCGCTATTATCCGCGAATCTTTACCGTATGTTCGCTATCTCCGCGAATCTTTACCGTATGTTCGCTATTTCCATGAAACTTTATTGTCCCAAATTATCCCAGGAACTTACCAGCGTGCTGCCCCTGACTGCAGGAGTTCTGAGTCTTTTCTGGGTCCCCGTACGGGCCACCACTTGTCGCGTCCCCCTCGACCAGCAAGGATGACGCAACTCACAAAATCTCTTCTCCAGCAGTTTATTCAGGTCCCTTGAAAACAGTCTTCCAAATGCCCAGGCAGACCCAACCCACAGGCTAAATACTAAATGAACAGCCAATCAAGTAAAGCCAAGTGGTGCTGTCTTAGAGGCCCACGTATGCGGAAGCAAGCCAGATCAGCGGTCTTAGCCAAATATGGACTTGTTTATCATTGAGAGCGCTCACCGTCAGGCTGGTGGAAGGCGGAAACCGGCGCCATCTTTAGGGCGTGGCACATCGCAGCTCTCTACAGTCCTGGACACACTTTGTAGACCAGGCTGGCCTCGAATTCACAAAGATCCACCTGCCTCTGCCTCCCAAGTGCTGGGATTAAAGGTGTGCACCACCACTGCCCGGCCAAGGTTCATCTTTTATTAAGGTTTGCTTGTTTGTTTTGTTATTAAGTTGCTTGAGTTCTGCATATGTTCTAAATGTGAACGTATTGTGGATCTACTGTGTTGCAACTAATCTATGCATTCCATAGACTGTCTCTTCACTTGAAGAATTGTTTCCTTTGTTGTACAGGTTTTCGGTTTGATATAATCCATATCTCTATGTGATTTGGTATTATATCAAAAAAAATTTATCAACACCACCAATTTCAATTTTTTTTCCTATATTTTCTCCTAGTGGTTCGACAGATTCAGGCCTTAAGTGTAAGTTGTCAATCCACTTTAATTGATTTTTCTCCCAATAGGATCAAATAGAATCTAATTTCATTCTTGTGGATATCAAATTAAACACACAAACACACACACACACACACACACAGTTGGGAATGGTGATGCACGCTTTTAATTCCAGCCCTTGGGAGCTGGAGGCAGGCAGATTTCTATGAGTTTGAGGCCAGCCTGGTCTCCAAAGCCAGTCCTGGACAGCCAGGGCTCTGCTACACAGAGAAACCCTGTCTCAAAAAACCTAAATAAATAAATAAATAAATGCACACATACATACACTTATTAAAGAGACCATATTTGACTCACTGAAGATCATGTTTTTAACCAAAGTATGAACTTATTTCTGAGAAACCTGTTCTGTTCCACTTGTCTATTTTATACAAGTGCATATTCTTTTTCTTTTTTCTTTTCTTACTTACTTTCTTTTTGTTGTTGTTGTTTTTGTTCTTCAAGACAGGATTTCTCGTGTAACAGCCCTGGCTGTCCTAGACTCTCTTTGTATACCAGGCTGGCCTCCAACTCACAGAGATCCTCCTGCCTCTTCCTCCAGAATTCTGGGATTACAGGCATGCACCCCCACGCCTGGCTGTGTATACTCTATTGTTGCTTTTCTGAAGCAACAGTTCCATCTGGAATACAAAGTTTCGAGCATGCTAGGCAGCCCTTTACCATCAGCCTGCCCCCTAATCTGACACTACTCTGATCATCCTAGCTTTGTAATACACTGAGCTCATGAAGTACAATATCTCTCACGTTACTCCTGCTTTGCATTTGGAGGCCCTTCGATGGTCCAATACAAATTTTAAGGTTTTGATTTCTACTTCCATAAGTAATATCCCTGGGAGTTTTCACAGGGATTATATTAAATTTGTACATTATTGGGGCTGGAGAGATGGCTCAGTGGTTAAGATCACTGCCTGTTCTTCAAAAGAATCTGGATTCAAATCCCAACACCCACATGGTAGTTTACAGCTGTCTGTAATTGCCGGGGGTGGTGGTACACGCCTTTAATCCCAGCCTAGGGAGGCAGAGGGAGGTGGATCTCTGTGAGTTCAAGGCTAGTCTGGTCTACAAAGTGAGTCAAGGACAGCCAGGTATACACAGAGAAAACTTGTCTTGAACAAAACAAAAAAAATTGTACAATATACTGGTAATGTGACTATTTTGGCTATATTCTTCCAATCTGTGAAACCACCATGTCCTTGCATTTATATGTATCTATTTTCATAAATACATTTTAATGTATGAAAATTTTTTCCCATTTGCATTAAGATCCCAAGAAATGCTGTTGGCACTACAGTTTGAGTGTAAAAACATATCATCTGCAAGTTTTTGTGGAAATGGAAATCTTTCTTCTTTTTAAAATCCTGATGGAATAGAGAGTGTATTAAGCAGTTTGACATTACAAGTGATGAAAACAGCATTAGCTGTTAAAACGACTTTATCATAGATTGAGATGTTCAAATAAGCCATATTTGCCTTGTGATTTCACATTGAGAAACATAACCAAATCTAAAGCAAAAGTTGTTTTTCCAGCCATTCCAGTTCAGTAATAATGACACAGAGAGGTTTATCTGCTGGCCATAGTGGCCACATGTCCTTAATCTTACCACAAGGGAAATGGAAGCAGACAGATCTCTGTGAGTTCAAGGCCAGCCCACAGAGTAAGTTTCAAGCCAGCAAGGACTACATAGGGAGACCCTGTGTCATAAAAAAAAAAAACAAGCCGGGGGGTGGTGGCGCACGCCTTTAATCCCAGCACTTGGGAGGCAGAGGTAGGCGGATCTTTGTGAGTTCGAGGCCAGCCTGGTCTACAAAGCGAGTCCAGGACAGCCAGAGCGGTTAAACAGAGAAACCCTGTCTCGAAAAACCAAAAAAAAAAAACAAATAAAAACAATAACCATATAACTGATTTAAATACTTTCTGAAAACTGTCTGCAAACAGCAACATTTCACAAGCTGTATACACTTGCCTTCCACGCCTTCTCTGCTCCATGAACTTTTAGCACTATGAGTTGTAAGTTCGTCTTAGCAAATGGTGCTTCAGGTTGCACTAAGTTAGTACTTTTTTCAAAAACACATTCACCAGAGGCACTATTGACAAAGGAGAGATGTCACTCTCCTTTGGGGACTTAGCTGCTAGTGTAGGTTACCCATACCCCAGTGGATGGCACTATGCCCATGTGCATATGGGCACCACTAATTGGACTCAAGGGGATTATTAACAACAACAAAAAAGGAGGGTGCAAAGTTGGAGTGGGGGCCCTAGGAGGAGTTAGAAAGAGGTAGTGGTTGGTAGGTAAGATCAAAATATAATTATATAAACGTATGAAACTTTCAAAGAATAAAAAAAATTTAACTACATTGACCCATAATTACTCTACATAATTTATAGAGTCAAAATCTTAAATATTTTAAATGCAACATTGACTACTTTTAAATTTTTATGTGTTTTAATTACATTTATTTATAAAGAGACATGCATGTGCCGTGGCACACGAATGGAAGATAGAGGACGACTTGCGGTAGTTGGTTCTCTCCTTATACCATGTGAGTCCTAGAAATTGAACTCAAGTCATCAGGCTTGGCAGCAAGCATTTATCCACTGAGCCGTTGCGTCAGTCTCAGCACTGGTGTCTTTTATAACATTGATAATATCTGTCAATTCATCAAGAGCTCAGGAAAACCACTTAAGAGCATTTACTTTGCATTGGGGTTTTTTTGTTTGTTTGTTGATTTTGTTTTTCATAATTTTATTTTGTGTGTGTCTGTGCATGTGGATGCAGTTGCTCGGCCAGAAGAGGGGGTAAGAGTCCTTAAAGAGGGATTTACAGACATTCCTGAACTACTTGAATGTGTACTGGGAATTAAATTCAGGTCCTCTTCAAGAGTGGTCTATGCTCTTAACCACTGAGCCATTTCTCCAGCCCTCATTTTCTTGTGGGTTTTTTTGTTTGTTTGTTTTGTTTTGTTTTTTTAACGTTTATTTATTACGTCCTTATATCTACATTGCCACCCCCTCCCGGCCCCTCCCTTCCGCCCTCTACCCCTTCTCCCACCCTCTATCCCCTCTCCCAACCTCTACCCCTTCTCCCACCCTCTATCCCCTCTCCCACCCCTCCCATGTTCTTGTGTTTTTGTTGTTGGTTTTTGTTTTGTTTTGTTTTGTTTTTGTTTTTTTTGTTTTTTTTTTTTTTTGGTTTTTTCGAGACAGGGTTTCTCTGTGTAGCTCTGGCTGTCCTGGACTCGCTTTGTAGACCAGGCTGGTCTCGAACTCACAGAGATCCGTCTGCCTCTGCCTCCCGAGTGCTGGGATTAAAGGCGTGCGCCACCACCGCCCAGCTGTTGTTTTTGTTTTTTAACTGACCATGCATATTGCTCCTGGTGTTGTAATTCTTCAAGTAAATTGTCACAAAGGAGCTAACAACAATCTGGAACTCTCCATCAGAAAACAGCTTTCCCGGGGCGGGCCAAGATGGCGGCGACCTACACTGACGCATTTTGAACGCTGGGAAAAAAGAGCCATAAAAAACACAGAGTTATTGGGCACTGTGCAAAAACCGGAGGGGCTAGACCCCCCCCCCCGGGAACACTCACAGCTCCCAAGGGACTGTTAAAAGTCTCAGGGCAAGGCTCTCTCCCCATCTCTCGCAGACATGGAAGCCATTAAACCCGGGATTCGGGAACTCCCATTTGGAGAGGCGCCTGGTAAGATTGATCCCAACTTACAGCAGGCAGAATCAGGGTCCACTTGGCCATAGATCGCTGTCCTGTTGGGCTCCCCACACCTCAGGTAGAACTTATACCCACTTAAAAAACTTTGCGAGATAGTGGAAGGCTTAGCAAGGAACAAACAGGGGGCTCAGTGGGTGGTCCGCAGCCCCTCGTGAAGTGGAGGGCGGGAGGTTCCAAGAGAGCGCGGGAAGACGGGAACACAAAGGAGGGCGGGAGGGGCCGAATCCCGCATACCTACGGCAGCGCAGCTGGGGAGGGAGTCCGGCTGGCAGGGCCAAATCCCCGCGAACCCACGGCAGGTCAACTGGGGAGACAGACAGGCGTGGGCGGGGCCAGGGATCCGTGCACCCAAGGCGGAGCTGCTGGGGTGAGAGGATCACTCAGACGGCCGGAGGATCCAGGGCTTGGGGTACCCACGGCCTAACAGCCAGAGAGGGGGACCCGCGGCAGCGCAGACAAGAAGGGAATCAGGCACAGACGCCAGCCCTAGGGCGAGAAGCCTAGTGAGAAACCAGAAATCGGGACCATAGCTGTATTCTGGAAAATCCAGACCTATTAGGTGTGGAGCCAGACCCTGTCAGCCTCCGTGACGACAAACAAAGCTCACAGAATCTGTGCCTGGGCAAACAGGTCCATACCATCAGAAGCATTACAGGCTGATAACTCAGAGTGCAACATAGAGAAGTCTGAATTGGGAGCAGTGAAACAATCCCGGTCCATTACTCACAACCTGGGAATAGGCTGCACCAGCTCACAGTGCCTCTGGCAATTAAAACCACAGTGACCCTGAAATCCCCCTGTAAGCAACGACAGATAGCCAAGTAACTCGTCCCCTGCACCAAATCATCCACTATGGTTCCAAGCACAAAAAACAGACAGCTAAACGCATCCAATGGCCAAAGGTCAAAAAAAAAAATAGAAATCAAGGAAATATGACTCCAACAAAGCAGAATTATCCTAGCTCATCCAATTCGGATGACCACACACCAACAGAAACACATGAAAACGTTGACAATTCTGCATTATGGAAAGTGATAGAGTCCCTGCAAGAAGAACTTAAATCTATGAAGGAATTCAAAGAAGCCATAATACTACAAGTCAAAACAAGGAACAACACCATTAAAGAGCTCCAAGCCAAGGTGACAGAACTTGAACAGGAAAAGGAAAAAGCCATGAAAGATTTTCATACAAAAACAAGCAAGCTGGAGAAGGAAATGTACAAAACGAACAAAACCATACAAGACATGAAAATAGAAATAGAAACAATAAAGAAAACACAGTCAGAGTTAAAAGAGGAAGTGGAGAACCAAGGGAAGAGAACAGGAACTACGGATGTGAGTATCAACAATAGGATGCAAGAGATGGAAGACAGGATCTCAGGCATGGAAGACTCAGTGGAAGAAATCAGTATAACATCCAAAGAAAATGAGAAGGCTAAAGAATCTCTCACCCACAACATCCAAGAAATCAAGGACTCAATGAAAAGACGGAACCTAAGAATTATAGGTATAGAGGAAAGAGAGGACTCCTGACTCCATGGTCGAGGAAATATCTTCAACAAAATCATAGAGGAAAACTTCCCAAACCTGAAAAAAGAGATGCCAATAAAAATCCAAGAGGCTTAGAGAACACCAAACAGATTAGACCAGAAAAGAAACTCCTCTCGCCACATAATAATTGAAACACCAAATGTACAGAACAAAGAAAGAATATTAAAAGCTGTAAGAGAAAAAGGTCAAGTCACATACAATGGCAGACCCATCAGAATTACACCTGACTTCTCCTCAGAAACGTTAAAAGCTAGAAGGGCCTGGTCAGATATACTACAAGTCCTGAGAGATCATAGGTGCCCAGCCAGACTACTTTACCCAGCAAAACTCTCTATCAACATAGATGGAGAAAACAAGATATTCCATGACAAAATCAAATTTAAACAATATCTACCCACAAACCCAGCCCTACAGAAAATCCTAGAAGGAAAATCCCAACCCAGAGAAGAAAACTCCACCCAAGAAAACAAAGGGAATAGAAAACCCCTCAGCAACTAAACCAAAAGAGGCACAGGACCACCACCTATAACAAACTAATGGGAAATAACAATCCCAGGTCACTAATATCCATCAACATCAATGGACTCAACTCCCCAATAAAAAGACATAGGTTTACAGAGTGGATCCTCAAGCAAGACCCTTCCTTATGCTGTATACAAGAGACACATCTAACTATGAAAGATAGACACTGCCTCAGAGTAAAGGGCTGGGAAAAGGTTTTCCAAGCAAATGGACCCAGGAAGCAAGCTGGAGTAGCCATGCTAATATCAAACAAAACAGACTTCCAACTGAAGTTAATGAAGAAAGACAAAGAAGGGCACTATATACTCATTAAAGGGAACATTCATCAAGAGGAAATCTCAATACTGAACATCTATGCCCCACATAAAAAGGCACCTACTTTCGTAAAAGAAACACTTCTAAAACTTAAAGCGCACATCGATCAAAACACATTAGTAGTGGGAGACTTCAACACCCCACTCACAACAATGGACAGATCATCAAGACAGAAGACAAACAGAGAAATATTGAGTCTAACAGAGATCGTGAAACAAATGGACCTAACAGATATCTACAGAACGTTTCACCCAAACACAAAGGAATACACCTTTTTCTCAGCACCCCACGGAACCTTCTCCAAAATCGACCACATAGTTGGTCACAAGGATAGTCTCAATAGATACAAGAAAATTGAAATAACACCTTGTATCTTATCAGACCACCACGGAATAAAGCTGGTCTTCAACAGCGAAAGAATCAACAGAAAGCCTACACACACATGGAAATTGAACAGCTCCTTACTGGATGACCACTGGGTCAGGGAAGAAATAAAGAAGGAAATCAAAGACTTCTTAAAATCCAACGACAATGAAGACACAACATACCCAAACCTATGGGATACATTGAAAGCTGTGCTACGAGGAAAGTTCATAGCACTAAGTGCTTTCAAAAAGAAAATTGTGACAGCTCATATTAGTGAACTAACAGCTAAGCTGGGTGAATTGGAAAAAAAAGAACAAACACTCCCAAGAAGAGCAGAAGGAAGGAAATCATCAAAATTAGGGCTGAAATCAACAATTTAGAATAAAAAAGAACTATACAAAGAATCAATGAAACCAAGAGTTGGTTCTTTGAGAAAATCAACAAAATAGACAGACCCCTAGCCAAATTAACTAAAAGGCAAAGGGAAAGAACCCAAATCAACAAAATCAGAAATGAAAAGGGGGAAATAACAACAGACATTGAGGAGATCCAGAAAATATTCGGGCATTACTTAAAAAAAATCTATATTCCAGCCGGGCGGTGGTGGCGCACGCCTTTAATCCCAGCACTTGGGAGGCAGAGGCAGGCGGATCTTTGCGAGTTCGAGGCCAGCCTGGTCTACAAAGCGAGTCCAGGACAGCCAGAGCTGTTAAACAGAGAAACCCTGTCTCGAAAAACCAAAAAAAAAAAAAAAATCTATATTCCACTAAATTTGAAAACCTAAGTGAAATGGACAATTTCCTTGATAAATTCCACCTACCAAAACTAAATCAAAGTAAGATTAACAGCTTAAACAGCCCAATAACACCCAAGGAAATAGAAACAGTCATTAACAATCTCCCAACCAAAAAAAAGCCCAGGGCAAGATGGCTTTAGCACGGAATTCTACTGGACCTTCAAAGAGGAACTAACACCATTACTTTTCAAACTCTTCCACCACATAGAAACAGAAAGATCACTGCCAAACTCATTCTATGAGGCCACTGTCATTCTGATTCCTAAACCACACAAACACCCAACAAAGAAAGAGAACTTCAGACCAATCTCCCTCATGAACATAGATGCAAAAATACTTAATAAAATACTAGCAAACCGAATTCAAGAACACATCAAAAGTATCATACACCATGATCAAGTAGGCTTCATCCCTGGAATGCAGGGATGGTTCAATATACGAAAGTCTATCAATGTAATTCACCACATAAACAAGATGAAATAAAAAAACCACATGATAATCTCGCTAGATGCAGAAAAAGCATTTGACAAAATCCAACACCCCTTCACGCTAAAAGTTCTGGAGAGAATGGGCATACAAGGACCATACCTAGAAATAATAAAGGCAATATACAGCAAGCCAGTAGCCAACATCAAATTAAAGGGAGAGTAGCTTGAAGCATTTCCTCTAAACTCAGGGACAAGACAAGGATGTCTACTTTCACCATATCTCTTCAATATAGTACTTGAAGTCCTTGCTAGAGCAGTAAGACAACTAAAGGAGATCAAAGGGATAAACATTGGAAATGAAGAAGTCAAATTATCCCTATTCACAGATGATGTGTTAGTATACATAAGCGACCCCAAAAACTCCACCAAAGGACTGTTACAGCTGATAAACAACTTCAGCAAGGTGGCTGGATACAAAATTAACTCAAAAAAATCAGAAGCCCTTCTTTATACAACAAACAAATATACCGAGAAAGAAATAAGGGAAAGAACCCCTTCACAATAGCCACAAACAACATAAAATACCTGGGGGTAACTCTAACCAAGCATGTAAAGGACCTATATAACAAGAACTTCAAGCCCCTGAAGAAAGAAATGGAAGAGGCCTTTAGAAGATGGAAAGATCTCCCATGCTCATGGATAGGTAAGATCAACATAATAAAAATGGCTATCCTACCAAAAGCAATATATATATTTAATGCAATTCCTATCAAAATACCAACACAATTCTTTATAGACCTGGAAAAAGCTAGTCTCAACTTCATATGGAACAACAAAAAGCCCAGAATAGCTAAATCAATCCTGTCCAATGAAAAAACATCTGGAGGTATCACCATCCCAGATTTCAAGCTGTACTACAGAGCAACAGTAATAAAAACAGCATGGTACTGGTATAGAAACAGACCGATCAATGGAATCGAATTGAAGACCCAAACATGGATCCACACACCTATGGCCAACTAATCTTTGACAAAGAAGCCAAAAACGCACAATGGAAGAAGGACAGCATCTTCAACAAATGGTGCTGGTCCAACTGGATGTCCACTTGCAAAAGAATGAAATTAGACCCATACCTATCACCTTGTACAAAACTTAATTCCAAGTGGATCAAAGACCTTAACATAAGGCCAGCCACACTAAAGATACTAGAAGAAAAAGTAGGAGATACCCTCGAACTCATTGGCACAGGTGTCAACTTCCTGAACAGAACACCAACAGCTCAGGACCTGAGATCAACAATCAATAAATGGGACCTCATGAAACTGAAAAGCTTCTGTAAGGCAAAGGACACTATCATTCGAACAAAACGGCAACCAACAGACTGGGAGAAAATCTTCACCAACCCCACATCTGATAGAGGGCTATTATCTAAAATCTACAAAGAACTCAAGAAAATAAATGCCAAGAAACCAAATAATCCAATCAAAAAATGGGAGATGGAGCTAAATAGAGAATTCACAAAGGAGGAATCCCTAAGGGCTGAGAGACACCTGAAGAAATGTTCAACATCCTTAATCATCAGAGAAATGCAACTCAAGACGACCCTGAGATTCCACCTAACACCTGTTAGAATGGCTAAGATAAAGAGCTCAAATGACAGCTCATGCTGGCGAGGGTGTGGAGAAAGGGGAACCCTATTCCATTGCTGGTGGGAGTGCAGGCTTGTGCAACCACTGTGGAGGTCTGTCTGGCGATATCTTAGAAATCTAGGAATAACCTTGCCTCAGGACCCAGCCATACCACTTCTGGGTATACACCCAAAGGACCTCTCATGGAGACATAGGGAAGTCTCCTCATCTATGTTCATAGCAGCCTTATTTGTAATAGCTAGAAATTGGAAACAACCCAGATGTCCCTCAACTGAAGAATGGATTAAAAAATTGTGGTACATCTATACAATGGAATATTACTCAGCTATCAGAAACAATGAAATCATGCAATTTGCAACCAAATGGATGGATCTAGAGGAGCTCATCCTGAGTGAGCTAACCCAGTCTCAGAAGGATGCACATGGCATCTATTCACTTATAGTAGGATTTTAACTATATCGAACAGGATATCTGTACTACAACCAACACAACAAAAGGAACATGGACATAATTTTTTTTTCTTTTTCTTTTTCCTTCATTTTTTCTTTTGTCTTTTTCCTTTTCCCTTCTCTTTTTCCTCTCTTTTTTTGTTGATATTCTTTGTTTTTGTGGGTTTGTGTGTTTGTTGGTCTTTTTTTTTAGTATTCCCCCAGTAGCAAGGAGACACCTTTCACTGGCAGTACTGCCTCGTAGGCCCCCGGTGAATGAAGAGGCTCTTGGCCCTCATATGACTCCTGATCTGTGGTGAGAGACTGTTAGGCAGGGACACTCCACCCCAGAGGAACAAGATGGAAGGGTCAGGGAGTAGAGCATGGGAGGGTGGGGCTGGGAAGCGGGAAAAGAGGACAATATGATAAGATTGTAACCTGAAGCAACAAACAAATAAATTTATTAACTAAAAAATAAATAAATAAATAAATAATAAAAAGGCAGGGGGCAGGGCTGAAACACTGTGAATGGAATAGAGGATACAGCCATTCGTCCTGATTTTGCAGACCTCCAGGTGTAGAGAAGACGTGGAGCTAAGGTAAAATACAAGAGAATTGTGGTAATGGCCCATGCCGTTGAGTTCAGCGGAGATGGGGGGGGGCACCGTAGAGTTGGTGGCCTTATGTATTCTGGAGTCGTACGGAGCGGGGTGGTGAGGGTGCATACTCTTGGTTCCACCATTCAAGAAGAGTACACCCTTGGTCCCAGCTCCCAGCACACTGGAGACAGAAACGGGCAGATCCCGGAGCTCAGGGTCAGCCTGATGCAGGGCAAACTCTAAATAGAGAAAGACTTCGATCCAGGAGTGGTGGAACACATCTTTTATCCCTTCAGATGGGAAACACAGGTCCCTGATCCCAATAATTAGAGTTCAGAGACACACACATGGGATTTGGAGGGACCTAGGTTTGGAGG
>CAJQZJ010032443.1:3079484-3090969 GCA_907164525.1 Lophiomys imhausi
CTTTGTTAGCTACTATGACAGTCTATCACAGATATTCTCTAAACTACCCAGTAATCAAGTTGCTAAGAGACAAGCAACATTTGCTTATTTAAAAACAAGAGATGGATAGGGCATCTTCAAAAACCCCAAGAGATCTGCAGAATATGGCATTCAAAGATGTTATCTTAAATTAAGATTTTCTTTTCTTTTTCTTTTTTTTGATATCGAGACATATCAGCGCCTGACAGCACCCCCTATTCTACTCCAAGTAGAAGATAAGCATCGAAGAACCTCCACTGTAAGATGGTTGAATTAGTGGCAAGCCTATCTCTTGGCATGAAAAAACCCCTTGCACCAACTGCAGACAGACTGCTGTCCAAAAAGGACAAAACTTGGTAGCAGGGAAGTCGACAGCCTAACTCTGCCAAGACAGGGTAGGTAAGTCCTTCATAATCCCTGCTCTACAACAAATGTCTGTCAGAGAAACAGGACCCAAAGGCTGAAGACTGATGCAGGAATGTATGGAGAGAAAAATGGGAACTGTCCAGGCAGTCATTGGTATTATGCACTCTTAACTGCTGATCTCTCTCTCTCTCTCTCTCTCTCTCTCTCTCTCTCTCTTTCTCTCTCTGTTTTTTTATTTTGAGACAGTTTTTTCTGTGTAACATGTCCTGGACTCACTTTGTAGACCAGACTGGCCTTGAACTCACAGAAATCTACCTGTCTCTGCCTCCCTAATGCTGGGATTAAAGGCGTGTGTGTCACCACACCCAGCAGGCTGAGCTATTTCTCTAGCCCTTCTCTAGTAAAGTTTTAAAGAGACTCCTTTATTTACCATCTTACTCTACCTACTCATATGATTAAAATCAGATGCATTATGGTAAGAAACATGTACAGTAGGAAAAATAATGCATAGCCTAACCTATCAAAGTAGAGAACTGCTCCAGCACAGCCCTTACTAACCAAACCCCTCTTGAACTCCATAAAAGGAACTCGAAGTACTCTGTTGAGTATTCTCACTTGTGTGGCCTGCTGTTGTCATCTTGACAGCATATTCCTCTTTAACCTGCACTATTGATTTGTTCTAAGCTATTCTGCTTATCCTAGAAATCTTGTGTGAACTCTTATTTTCAATTCTTTGGCTAAGAGGTCAAGAACCTGTTGTCACCCAGCCCACACCCGGCCCCTGGACCCATGTAACATATTTGGAGGTAACAGAAGTTCCTGGTCTCATAAGGTGCTGTACTAAGCTTCAGCTGACTCAAATGAACGAGTCATTTTTTATATAGAACTCAAGATTAACACACATTTATTTTTGTTTTCTTCGTGGTCCTGGTTGATGCCAGGGCCTCACACTTGCTAGACTATATCCTCAGCCCTTGTCCATGTTATTTTAAATCAACAACCTCCAAAATTTGTTCAGGTCAAATAGGATAAGTACGCTCATAGGCTCAATTTAGTCACCTTTTCTTGGTGTACAGAGATAGTAAAGATTAAAATCTGAGCCTTGTACAAGCTTGCATTCTACTGTTCAACATATCCTGGATCCTGGCTACCACCTCATGTTCTTTCCCTTAGGTGTGGCATTATAAATCATGAGCATACTGTGCATGCAGTATAATCAGCTGCCTCCCTTCTGCCCCGACTCTCCTGCCATGATGTCCATATTCTCAAAAGGTGAGCCAATAGAAACCCTTTCTTCCTTAAGCAGCTTTTGTCAGGTATTTGTCATACAGATTAAAGAGTAAATTGGGGGCTGCAGACACAGTTCAGTGGTTAAGAGCACTAACTCCTTTTCCAGAGGACCCGGATTTGATTCCCAGCATCCACATGGTGGCTCACAACCATCTGTAACTCCAGTTCTGGTGAATCTAAGGGCCTCTATGACCTCTTTGAACACCAGGAATGCTTGTACTACACAAGCATACAGCCAAACAATTATACACATAAAATAATAAAATAAAGATTATCTTATTTTTTTAATTAAAAAAGGAAAATTAATACCCTCAAGTCCTTCTTGCCCCTTTCTTCTCACCATCAAAGTGTACTGCATAACCTGGGTTGTCCTGAAAGTCGCAATTCCGGTTCTCAGCTTTCCTGAGGAAGAGAGTATGGTGAAAAGGTTTTTGTTTTTTTTTTTAGTTTTTCGAGACAGGGTTTCTTTGTATAACAGCTCTGGCTGTCCTGGACTCACTTTGTAGACCAGACTGGCCTCGAACTCACAGAGATCCGCCTGCCTCTGCCTCCCAAGTGCTGGGATTAAAGGCGTGCGCCCGTCTGGTGAAAAGGTTTTTGTTTTTGTTTTTTTCCCCTCATGAAAATGGTTTATCAGTGACAAGTAAATGAAGACTGCCAACACCCAGAATGGTCAGACTTTGATCTTAGTTTCCTTTCTTTTTAAAAAATGTATGTGTATAAGTGTGCGTGTGTGTGTGACACATGTATGTAGGTGTTTGCAGATGACAGAGGAAAGCAACAGATGTCACATGCCCTGGAGCTGGAGTTGTTAGCCACTTGATCTGGAGCTGGGAACTGAATTTTGGTTCTCTGGGAAGAGCGGCCATCTATCCAGCCCTAGCTTGCTTGTTTCCTTTCTTTCTTTTCTTTTTTTTTTTTTGTTTTTGTTTTTCGAGACAGGGTTTCTCTGTGTAACAGCTCTGGCTGTCCTGGACTTGCTTTGTAGACCATGTTGGCCTCGAACTCACAATGATCCGCCTGCCTCTGCCTCCCAAGTGCTGGGATTAAAGGTGTGTGCCACCATGCCCGGCTCTTTCTTTCTTTCTCTTGGCTTTTTTTTTTTTTCCTTCGAGACAGGGTTTCTCTGTATAACAGCTCTGGCTGTCCCGGACTCACTTTGTAGACCAGGCTGGCCTCGAACTCAGAGATCCTCCTGCCTCTGCCTCCCGAGTGCTGGGATTAAAGGCATGTGCCACCACCGCCTGGCTGGCTTTTAAAAAAATGTTTATTTATTACTTCAGGTTATATCTCCATCATAGTGCCCTCTTTCCACCCCTCCCAGTCCCACCCTCCCACCCTCTACCCCCATCCCTTCCAACCCACTCCTCTGGAGTGGAGTGTCCCTACATATTAGTCCCCTGCCCCATTTCAGCAGTCATATGAGGGCCAAGAGCCTCCTCATACACTGGGGGCCTACAAGGCAGCACCACTAGGGCAAAGTGTCTCATGGAGAGGAAACAAAGTCTATGTTCATGTTCCCTTTGGTGCATTGGCTGTAGTATAGTTATCCTGTAGTATATGGCTAAAATCTGATTATAAGTGAATAGATGCCATGTGTATCCTTCTGAGTCTGGGTTAGCTCACTCAGGATGAGGTTTCCTAGTTTCATCCATTTGGCTGCAAATTGCATGATTTCGTTGTTTCTGATGGCTGAGTAATATTCCATTGTGTAGATGTACCACAGTATTTTTTTATCCATTCCTCGGTTGAGGGACATCTGGGTTGTTTCCAGTTTCTAGCTATTACAAATAAGGCTGCTATGAACATAGATGAGGAAATGTCCTTGTGGTTTGGTGAAAAGTCTTTTGGATGTATACCCAGAAGTGGTATGGCTGGGTCTTGAGGTAGAGCTATTTCAAGTTTTCTAAGTTATCACCAGACTGATTTCTGTAGTGGTTATATAAGCTTGCACTTCCACCAGTAATGGAGGAGGGTTCCCCTTTCTCCACAACCTCACCAGCATGTGCTGTCATTTGAGTTTTTGATCTTAGCCATTCTGACAGGTGTGAGATGGAAACTCAGAGTTGTCTTAAGTTACATTTCTCTGATGATTAAGGGATGCTGAGCATTTCTTCAAGTGTCTCTGGGCCATTAGGGATTCCTCCTTTGTGAATTCTATGTTTAGCTCTTTTCCCCATTTTTTGATTAGATTATTTGGTTTCTTGGCATTTACTTTCTTCAGTTCTTTGTAAATTTTGGATATTAGCCCTCTGTCAGATGTGGGGTTGGTGATGATTTTTTTTTCCAATCTGTAGGCTGCTGTTTTGTTCGAATGACAGTGTCTTTTGCCTTACAGAAGTTTTTCAGTTTCATGAGATTCCATTTATTGATTGTTGGTCTTAGAGCCTGAGCTGTTGGTGTTCTGTTCAGGAAGTTGTCACCTGTGACAATGAGTTCAGGGTTTTTCCAACTTTCTCTTCTAGTAGATTTAATGTGTCCGGCCTATGTTAAGGTCTTTGATCCACTTGGACTTAAGTTTTGTACAAGGTGATAAGTATGGGTCTAATTTCATTCTTTTACATGTGGACATCCAGTTGGACCAGCACCATTTGTTGAAGATTCTGTCCTTGTTCCATTGTGCGGTTTTGGCTTCTTTGTCAAAAATTAAGTGACCATAGTTATGTGGGTTCATTTCTGGGTCTTCAATTCGATTCCATTGATCCACTGGTCTGTTTGTATACCAGTACCATGCTGTTTTTATTACTATTGCTCTGTAGTAGAGCTTGAAATCTGGGATGGTGATGCCTCCAGATGGTCTCTGTATAACAACACTGGCTGGCCTCAAACTCACAGAGATACGCCTGCCTCTGCCTCCCAAGTGCTGGGATTAAAGGCCTGCGCAACCATACCTGGGTCTTAGTTTTCTTTCTTTCTTTCTTTCTTTCTTTCTTTCTTTCTTTCTTTCTTTCTTTCTTTCTTTCTTCCTTCTTTCTTTCTTTCTTTTTTTTTTTTTTTTGATACAGGGTTTCTCTGTATAACAGCTCTGGCTGTCCTGGACCCCTTTTTAATAGACCAGGCTGGCCTCGAACTCACAGAGATCTGCCTCCTTCTGCCTCCCAAGTGCTGGGACTAAAGGCGTGCACCACCACCGCCCAGCTCTAGTTTTATTTCTTAAGAGAAAATTAGTGGGACTAGAGAGATGGCTCAGTGGTTAGGAGACTGACTGTTCTTCCAAAGGCCCCGGGTTCAAATACCATCACCCACATGATACTTCACAGCTGTCTGTAATTGCTGGGTGTGGTGTTGCATGCCTTTAATCCCAGCACTTGGGAGGCAGAGGCAGGCAGATCTGTTCGAGTTCAAGGCCAGCCTGGTCTACAGAGTGAGTTCCAGGAAAGCCAGGGCTATTACACAGAGAAACCCTGTCTCAAAATAAAAGAGAGAGAGAGAGAGAGAGAGAGAGAGAGAGAGAGAGAGAGAGAGAAGCTGAGTGTGGTGGCACACACCTTTAATCCCAGCACTTGGGAGACAGAGGCAGGCGGATCACTGTAAATTTGAGCCCAGCCTGATCTACAAAGTGAGTCCAGGACAACCAGAGCTGTTACACAGAAAAACCCTGTCTCGAAAAACCAAAGAGAGAGAGAGAGAGAGAGGGAGGAGGCAGAGATAGAGAATTTTTTTTTTTTTTTGGTTTTTCGAGACAGGGTTTCTCTGTTTAACAGCTCTGGTTGTCCTGGACTCGCTTTGTAGACCAGGCTGGCCTCGAACTTGCAAAGATCCGCCTGCCTCTGCCTCCCAAGTGCTGGGATTAAAGGCGTGCGCCACCACCGCCCGGCGAGATAGAGAATTTATTAACACTTAGAAAATCATATGTATCCATAGAAGGAGAACAAACAAACACAGAAACTGATGTGTGGTTTTCAAAAATACTACTTTTGGGCGGGGCAGGTGGCTCTGTGGGTAAAAGCCCTTCCTGTGCAATAGTGAGAATCCTGCTGCTTAGTGTTTGTCAACCTGATACAGGCTAGGGCCACCTGGGAAAGGGGCCTCTTCACATTAGCCAGTGTACAAGGCTGTGGGGGCATTTTCTTCACTAATGATTGATGTGGTAGGACCCAGTCCACTGTGTTCCTCCAAGTTCTGTGCTTCAGTTCCTGCCTAGAGTTCCTGGTCTGACTTCACTCAATGATGGACTGTAATTATCACACCAATAGAGCTCAAACTAAGACAAGATCTGAGTTTTAATGTGACCCCCGAACTCACATTAAAACAATGGGCATGTCTGTTCCATTAGCTCCAGGAGTGGCATTGGGGTAGGAGTGTGCTGCCAGTTAGCCTAGCTGAAACCCAAGTGAAGACTCTGTTCCAAAGTGTTAAGGTGATAACCAATAAAGGAAGACAGTCAGAGTTGAACACACACACACACACACACACACACACACACACACACACACACACTCTCACACACACGGGGGGGGGGGGGCTATACACATATATACATATTTTTAAAATCAGAATTTGGGCCAGAAATATAGTTAGTTCAGTGGTACAGTGCTTGCTTAAAAAAAAAGAAAGAAAGAAAAATAAACACAACTTTTATCTATAATCTAAGAGTACTTTGGAATTTAAAAAAAATTTTGTTTTCAGCCGGGCGGTGGTGGCGCACGCCTTTAATCCCAGCACTTGGGAGGCAGAGGCAGGTGGATCTTTGCGAGTTTGAGGCCAGCCTGGTCTACAAAGTGAGTCCAGGACAGCCAGGGCTACACAGAGAAACCCTGTCTCGAAAAACCAAAAAAATAAAAAAATAAAAAAAATTTTGTTTTCTTTTTTTTGTTTGTTTGTTTGTTTTTCAAGACAAGGTTTCTCTGTGTATCCCTGGCTGTCGTGGACTCAGGTTGCAGACCAGGTTGGCCTTGAACTTTCCGAGATCTGCCGGCTTCTGCCTGGAATCTTTAATTCTCAATACCTGCAGCTTAATTGAAAATTA
Organism: Lophiomys imhausi; assembly: GCA_907164525.1. Lineage (NCBI taxonomy): Eukaryota > Metazoa > Chordata > Mammalia > Rodentia > Muridae > Lophiomys > Lophiomys imhausi. Next base: position 3,086,128 of record CAJQZJ010032443.1, read on the forward strand.
TCCTGCATTCTGGGAGTACAGTTTAGTGGGGGTAGAGTGCTTCCATTTCTCTGTGGGCTTGCTTTCTAGTGTGAGACGCCCCCATATCCCCCGCCACACACACAGCAAAAACAAGCCCTGGAAACATTTTTCTATTTTTATAATAAAATAAGATGTCTAAAATTTGTTATTTTAGGAATGACTGCTCCTAAACCCTGCCAGTTGGAGACAACCTCTCATGTCAAAGAGCTTCCTTTTTGAAACATGGCTGGCTCAGAATTTCTCTTGTTCCCCAGGTTTGCCAAAGCTTCTTAGACCAAAAGTTAAATCATTTTATCTTTGGCATTGAGGAGTAGGTTAGCCAAGTTATATTTGATTCAACGCTTTTATTGGGGAAGAAAAAAAAAACACTGCTAAGGTTGATTTACTATTATTTTGTTGCATTTTCACATTTTTATAGGTGAGCTCAATTATCTGTTGACTCCAAACAACTACAACTCAGTAAAGAAGTCCCAACAGTTACCTTTAGCTCTTATCTGCCAAGGTTTCTACTCATAAAACCCAAAGCAGGTTTTGAAATGACCAATATGGTCTAAAAAAAAAAAAAAAGGTATTGTAGATTGGAGAAATGAGGTTAACAACTACTGGCAGAGCAAAACCAGGGTTGAGAGTATTCTGACTCAGGGCCTGCAGTGATGACTTGGAGGGTAAGAGCCCTGGCTGCTCTTGTGGAGGACCTGGGTTCAGTTCTCGGCATCCACATGGTAGATCACAACCATTGGAAACTCCAGCTCCAGTGAACCTGTGGGCACCAAGCATGCACATGGTGCACATGTATACATGCAGGTGAAACACTCATTCATATAAATAAATTAAAAAGGAAAGAACATTCTAGCTCATCCCAACTGGAAAAAGGTGAACTATTGCCTCTTACCCTAGACATTGCTGGTTAGTAAAACGTAAGCCTGTTTAATGAATCTCCTTGCTTCTCCATTCTTTTTTTTGTTTGTTTGTTTTTTGTTTTTTGTTTTTTTTTCGAGACAGGGTTTCTCTGTGTAGCCCTGGCTGTCCTGGACTCACTTTGTAGACCAGGCTGGCCTCAAACTCGCAAAGATCCGCCTGCCTCTGCCTCCCAAGTGCTGGGATTAAAGGCGTGTGCCACCACTGCCCGGCTTGCTTCTCCATTCTTAAATTGTGAAGTTCTTGCTATCTAACAAGAAGATTATCCCAGGAAATATGTCATCTTGAGGACTGTCCCATTCTCCTTTTTGAGATAGAGTCTTACATAGCCTAGGCTGGCACTGAGCCTTCTGTCTTAGCCTCTAGATAACTAACTACTGAGACTATAATCAGTGTCTTTGTCTTAGTTACTTTTCTGTTGCTGTAATATGATGCCTTAATAAAAGCAATTTAAAGAAGGAAGGGTGTATTTGGGGTTACAGTATGAGGGCAGAGACAATCATGACAGAAATCATAGCTGTGGGAGCTTGAAACAGGTGGTTACAGTCAGGAAGCAGAGAGAGAGATGAGTGCTAGTGATCATCTGGCTTGCTCCTTCTCATTCAGCCTATAGAGGGGTGCCCCTCACAGTTCAGCTGAGTCTTTAGAGCTCAGTTAACCTAATTTATATAATTCTTCCCAGTCTGCCCAGAAGCTTGTCTCCTAGCTGATGCTAGATCCTGTCCAATTGACAATCAACATTAACCATAGCAATCACTATTCCCAGTCCAAGGAATCTACAATGAGAAGTATTTCAAGTTTTCAAAAAAAAATGTTAGGTTTATTTTACTTTGTTTTATATGAGTATTTGGTCTGCATATGTGTCTGTACACCACATGCATGCTCATTGGATCCCCTGGGACCAGAGTTCCAGATGGTGTGAGCTACATGTGGGTGCTGGGAATGAACCTCAGATCTTTTGCAAGAGCAACAATTCTCTGAACTACAGAGCTGTCTCTCTGGGCCTGAACTTTGTTTGTCTGCTTGTTTGTTTTAAACATCTGACAGATTTTCTTATTTCTTTATATAAGTTCTAGTTCTTATCCTTTCTGTCCTCTTTTTTTTCTTGTATTTATCTCCCTTTTATTTATCATTGTGATAAGTTATTTTTTAAACAAAAAGATAGAAAGATAATTGTGTTTATCATTAAGGACCAAGACACAAAGTCTGCTAAGGTTCTAATAATGTGGATGAGTTATATGATGAGGGGGAGGCAGGAAAGGAGACAAGATAATACATAGTGTTATTCTGAGTGATCTTCAGTTCTTCATTCTAACACTCAAATGAAGACTGATGCCCATCTCATCACACAGTGTGGCTGGGAAAGAATGCAAACATGTCTCAGTTTATCAGTTGCTATGGGGCAGGAGGTTATGCTCAGCCAGTGTTCGGAGGCTCCACTCATGCAGAATGGATGCTGAAGTGGTCAGTTCTGTTGCTGGGTGCTTCCTAGTCCTTGACTCCTAGTTCCTGTGCCTTTCTTTGCCATCAAAGATAAACTGGCCAGTCTAATACAAGTAGCAAGTATATGCTTGTTGGTGAAGTATTTCAAGGTTTCTTTGGCTTTATTCACCAGAGTTTGAATTTTTCCAGAGATTTTACACTTTTATTTTCTCAGAAGGCATCTTTTTCTTCTTTTTTCTTTCTTTTTTCTTTCTTTTTTTTTTTTTTTTTGATCCCCAGCTGTCCTGGACTCACTTTGTAGACCAGGCTGAGAAGGCATCTTCTATCCTCCTGAGAGCATGCGTTCTGTAATTGTAGGCACTCAAACACTTGCTTTCTCTCAGCATCTCCCAGAACTGACCTAACATTTTTTTGTTTTGTTTTGTTTTGAGACAAGTTTTCTTTGTGTAACCGTCCTGGCTGTCCTGGAACTCACTCTGTAGGCCAGGCTGGCCTTGAACTCACAGAGATCCGACTGACTCTGCCTCCCAAGTGCTGGGATTAAAGGTGTGTGCCACCTTCCCCAGCCATGGTGGTTTATGCTTTAATCCCAGCACTCCAAAATCTGAGGCAGGATGACTTCCAGGCAAGCCAAGGCTGCATAGTGAGACCCTGTTTCAAAACAAAACAAAACAATAACAAAAGGTACAGACAGCTATGATTTACATGCATTTGTTGCTCTCTCAATTTCTGCAACTGAAATTCACTATCCTGACCAAACATTAGTGTGACACTGGAAGGCTGCCATGTTGGAAATGACAATATTTATTTTTCTTCCTTTCAGTCAACATTGCTTTACCAAAATTGTCTTTCTGGGCTGGGAGTGCAGCTAAGTGGGAGAGAACTTGCCCGATATATATACTTAAGATCTTGCCTTTTTTTTGAGATAGGGTCTCACTACGTATTCCTGGCTTGCCTGGAGGTCACTATGTAGTGACCTAGAACTCACAGAGATCCTGGACCTCCAAGTGCTGGGATTAAAGGGAGATGTGTTTTATTCACAGCTACTCCCCCCCCACGTGCCAATTAGATTTCCACTGAATTCTATTTAAAGTCACAAACTCTAGTTTTGTGTGCTCTACACACCCATCACAGGTGCACAGTAAATATTTGTTAACTTAATCTATAGTGTCAGGGAGACTGAGAAAATGCTTTTCCGTTTTGTAAAGCTCTACCATGGTCAATCAGTAGTTTTACAAAGAGGTGAGTAGAAAGAAAATTAATTTCATTATGATTACGGTAGTTATTCTTTTACTATCATTAGGATTAGAGGAATCCCAACTTTCCCATACTTTATCCCCAAACAAAACTCAACATTTTGAATATCTAGCTAAAAAATGTGTACCAATGTGTTGAGCCAAAGAAGACAAAACTATCTAGAATATTTTGCATCATGATCAGAAAACTGTTTTTACATCATTCCCTTGCTATGTGCACATGACTGCTGCCTTAAGGCTCAACTTTGGTCTAGTTCCAAGTCAGACGGTAGAGCAACCTTCCTAATCAGTGTTTTTAAACATAACAGGGGATTTAAGGGTCTAATTGAAGGAAAGCTTAAGAGGTCTGAAAATCTCAAAGACACTTCCTGGTGCCTTTTGTTTATAGGTTAGCCACAGCTGAAGCAAGAATCATAATATGTCAGAACTAAGGAGTTTCGAGGTGGCTGGACTAGCAATATGCAATCATAGCTTCTGCACTGAGGCTGCTGACCAAAACTCAAGAGCAGTCTCTAAAACCTTTTTCCTTGGAGTCAAAGAATTTCCCATTAATATTCTAATTATATTCAGATTTCTCATATATTTTGCCTTGTGGTTTGGCTTTTTGTTTATCTTAGTGGTTTGGATTTATTTTATTTTTTCTGTTTAGCTCCTCCTTCCCTGTTTTCACTCAGTGGCCTTTACTACTGTTTGTCAGGCATGGGTGTTAGGGCTGCCTTTTTGCTTTCTAGCCCAGAGGGCTCCACATGTCTACTTCTGGGACCTGGTTAGCAAAAAGAGCCCACAAGGAACCTGTGGTTAAAGTGAGAGCCCTCAGAACAATCTGTTAATCAACTATGTTCAATCCGCTATGTTGGCCAGTTTTCGGACAGTGCATTCACTGTGCTTTATCATTCAAAGGTCCTATTCTGGATTTTAAGAACTCAACCTGACAGGTGTTAGAGGTAGGAGACCTTTAAAGAAAATATTAATCGAGAAGAAAAGCATTAGATGTCTTCTAAATGAGCCAAGGCCACTCATCTAGCTGCCCTTGAGTAGTAAAAAAGAAGTCAGGGCATTAAACGTCAGGTCAGTGAGGGAAGCCAGGAAAAAAAATCTAAGTTAGATGACGCTGATATTGGCAGTCCTTGAATGCTATTAAACACACACACACACATACACACACACACACACACACACACACACACACACACACACACACACA
>CAJQZJ010032443.1:3090979-3127753 GCA_907164525.1 Lophiomys imhausi
ACACACACACACACACACACACACACACACACACACACACACACATACTTCTTTTTTGAGAAATGCTTAATGGGGCACAATTAAGTGGTCTGTAGAATTGAATGACCTTTAAATTACTATAATCTCATGAGGGAAACCTTTCATACATAGCATCTACTTTTGAAAGATCATTCAATGAAAATATTGTCACTAATTCAGCAGCACAGGCTAAACCCATGTCATTTCCTGTCCCCTTTTGGTGTCCTTCATTGCCAGAGAAAAGCTGAGATCACCAAAAATGCTGACCTCAAACATGTCAACCAAAAGCCATCAGATTCTTATCATTCAAATAGAAATTTAATGGCAGCAAAAAGGGAGAACATATAAAGTGGATAAAGACTCAATCTGAGAAAGAAAGAAAAAGGGGAATAAAAAAGAAGAAGGAAGGAAAAAAGAAGGTTGAGGATGTAGATCAATTGGTAAAGCACTTGCCTAGCATGCACTAGGCCTGTGTTCAGTCCCCAGCACAGCAAAACACAGGTATATACATAGTATGAGCACTTTGGAGCTGGAGGCAGGAGGGTCCTAAATTCAAGGTCAGCCAGACAAGTTGAAGTACACTTTTAACCCCAACACTTAGGAAGCAGTGGTAGCAGATATCTAAGAATTCAAAGGCAGCCTGGCCTACATAGTGAGCTCTAGGCCAGCCAGCCAGGGCTACAGAGAGAGACCTTGTCTCAAAAAAAAAAAAAGTCTTGAATTTCGAGTATTAAAATATCTCCTGAAATGTATATTTGGATAAAAGACAAATCATAGAAAAGGCAACACAATGACCACCATGATTGTTCTGTATATGCCTCTCTCTTTTTAATCTTACTTTACAGGTATATATTTGCTTGTTTTCATTACTAATTTCTTAACTGGCTACCCAAGAGTAAGCAGTAGATACCATGACAACTTTGCCCTAAACACTTGCATATATAATTCCTAGGCCACAGGAGAATGTCCCCTGTAACCATAACACCATTAGCACATCAAGAAATGAATTTTTAGTGGAATGTGTCATCGTAGGAGCAGCTATTTAACTTTCTTCAGATTCTTTAGGCTGGTTTTTGTTTGTGTTTGATTTGAGTTTTGAAATCCAGGCAAGTATTAAGCATTGATTTTATGTGGCTGCCATATTTCTTTAGTCAAATTTAATATGAAGCATTTCTACTGTTCATTTTCCCCTTTAATATGTATATGTTAAATATATATATAATGTATATATACATTATATATATATATATTTTGTTGTTGTTGTTGTGTTGAGACAGAGTTTCTGTGTGTGGCCCTGGCTGTCCTGGAATTTGCTCTGTAGACCAGGCTGGACTTGAACACACAGAGATCCACCTGCCTCTGCCTCCTAATTGCCTGGATTAAAGGCATACAACATCACTTCCCGGCTATAATATTTATATTTTAAAGAGAGATTAAGCCACTTGTGTTGGTAAATGCCCTCATTTGATCTAGATTTGGCTAATTTATTCCTCATGGTTAGGTGGTTAGGTTCAAGATGAACATTTTTAGGCAGGAATACTATGCCTTTCATTGCATACTGTTCAAAATTTCAAAGTCATGAAACATAAGACAAAAGATTGAAATGGTAAATATTAGAGGCCCAATAGTCTAGAAACAAATACAGTACTTTTGCTGTTCATTAGTAATTTTTATCTCCTGGTTACTACTTGAAATTTCCCCCAAATTGCTATTGTGTACAGTTTAGAGGAGAGTCCATTAACTTTCCCTTATCTAATTTCACATAATACAGCTATCCTAGATAATAGCCTCCAATGGTTCTTTCAGTTCAGCACACTGGTAATGAACATTCGTTCTTTCCCATGAAGAGGTATCTATTGTTTCCTAAATCAATAGTTTTTTTTTTGTGTATGTGAAAGAAGTATATAAGTGGAATGATAATTTGCTTGATATAATTTAGAATTTTTTGTTATAATAAATTTCTTTTTCAGATTTAACATTTAAAAAATTATATGTATGGTCAGTATATGGGTATGTGCATGTGAGTGTGGGTGCCTTCAAAGATAAGAGGCATCAGGTCTCCCTGGATCTGAGGTTACAGGTGGTATGATCCATCTTGCATGAGTGCTGGGAGCAGAACTTGGTCTCCAAGACCAGAACATACTCTTAACCACTGAACTGTCTTTCCAGCCCTCTCAAAAGTTTTTCTTTCTTTTTTTTAAATAATTTATTTATTTTTATTTTATGTACATTGGTGTTTTGACTACATGTGTTTCATCAGATTGCTTGGAACAGGAGTTACAGACAGTTGTGAGCAGCCATGTGGGTGTTGGGATTTGAACCCTGGTCCTCTGGAAGAGCAGTCAGTGCTCTTAACTGCTGAGCCATCTCTCCAGCCCCTCAAAAGTTTCTTAACATATGTGATATGAAAGTAAAATCTGGGACTGGCTGGGCAGTGGTGGCACAGGCCTTCAATCCCAGCACTCAGGAGGCAGAGGCAGGTGGATCTCTGAGTTTGAGGCCAGCCTGGTGTACAGAGCTGGTTCCAGGGCAATCAAGGCTATGAAAAGAAACCCCATCTGGTCTCAAACCCCACCCTAAAACAAAACAAAAAACTGGGACTGTTTAAGAAAAGGGGCCGGGCGGTGGTGGCGCACGCCTTTAATCCCAGCACTTGGGAGGCAGAGGCAGGCAGATCTTTGTGAGTTCGAGGCCAGCCTGGTCTACAAAGTGAGTCCAGGACAGCCAGAGATATTCAGAGAAACCCTGTTTCGAAAAACCAAAAAAAAAAAAAGAAAAGGGAGAGATCAGCAAGTAGGTGTGAATGGCAACAGCCAGCAGTGAGTGAGGTGAATTAAAAACATGTTGAAGATGCTAAAAGAAAAAAAAAAATCCCCAGGAAAGCCATTATTTTGTATGCTAACTAAAAAAAAAAAAAAAAAAAAAAAAGATTTTTTAAATACTAAATTTAAGACCAGCTTCAGGTACATGAAAAGATACTGTAGACTAGACTGGCCTTGAACTCAAGGAGATCCACCTGCCTCTGCCTCCAGAGTGCTGGGATTAAAGGCGTGTGCCTAGCAATTAGACAGCTGTGAACTGCCATGTGGTTGCTGGGATTTGAACCTGGGTTCTTTGGAAGAACAGTCAGTGCTCTTTTTTTTTTAAAGATTTATTTTATGCATATGAGTGCTCTATCTGTATGTACACCTGTATTCCAGAAGAGGGTACCAGATCACATTGTGGATGGTTGTAAGCCACCATGTGGTTGCTGGGAATTGAACTCAGGACCTTTGGAAGAGCACTAGGCAGTGCTCTTAATCGCTAAGCCATCTCTCCAGCCCTTGTTCTTTAATTGATTATTTAGTATCTGCATTAATTTTTAGGCTTGATTTTTTTTTCATTTTTACCAATATATAAGGCAAAATGTAGTTTGTGTTTAAGATAAAATGATTATTTTGACTCTCAATTCATTTATGAATGGAAGAGGTGGGCTGGAATATGAAAATAGACAAAATTTCCACTGAAAATCAAAGAGATCAAATCATAAAGAATGTTTGAAAGGGCTGGAGAGATGGCTCAGCGGTTAAGAGAACTGGGTGCTCTTCCAAAGGACCCAGGTTTAAATCCCAGCACCCATACGGCAGTTCATAGCTGTCTGTAATTGCCGGGCGTGGTGGCACATTTTAATCCTAGCACTCAGGAGGCAGGGACAGGTGGATTTCTGTGAGTTCAATGGCCAGCCTGGTCTACAAAGTGAGTCCAGGACAGCAAGGGCTACACAGAGAAACCCTGTCTTGAACCCCCCCCAAAAAAAAATGGATGAAAGGGTTGGAGAGATGCTCAGCCATTAAGAGCACTGGCTGCTCTTCCAGAGGACCCGAGTGAGATCCCCAGGACCCATACATGGTAGCTCACAACTATCTGTAACTTCAGTTTCAAGAGATCTGAAGTCTTATGACTCTGCAGACGATAGACTCACACGTGGTACACAGATATGCAGTCAAAACACCCATATACAGGAAAATAATATAAAAATAAATGACACGGAGGCTAGGGAGATGGCTTAGTCAGCAAAATGTCTGCTCCGACAGCATGGAGGATCTTCATCTGGATCCGCAATGCCTACATAAAGGTGTGATATGATGTGCTTGTCTGTAAAACTCATCCCTCATTGGAGGGTGCAAGGTTAGAGGCACATGGATCCCTGGGGTTTATAGGGTGGGCAACCTAGCAGAATTGATAAATACTAGGATTATGGACAGGCCCTTTCTGACAAGAGGAGGAGAGTAACAGAGACACAACATGTTGATCTGTGGTCTCTCCACATACAAATATATCCATATAGATATGTGAATATACACATATATGCAATGAATGATAAAGTGGCATGTGCTTTTCATCCCTGCATTTGGGAGATAGCAGGTGGAAGACCAAGAGCTGAAGGGCAGCCGGGTGTGGTGGCACACGCCTTTAATCCCAGCACTCAGGAGGCACAGGCAGGTGGATACTCTGTGAGTTCAAGGCCAGCCTGGTTTGCAAAGTGAGTCCAAGATAGCCAAACCCAGAGAAACCCAGTCTTGAAAAACAAAAACAAACAAACAAACAAACAAATGAACAAAAAAAAAAGAGCTGATGTGTAGCGTGAGGTTGGGCTACACAAGACTTTATGCCAGAAACAGCAACATAAAAATGAAAAAAAAAAGCAGAATAATGGAAAACTACCTACTAGTATTCTACAAAGAGATAAAGTATCAAGGTTTTTTGCTTTTATTTTTTTCCCCTTGGGTGGCATGTGTGCCACCATGCCTAACGAATCAAGGTATTTTATAGCATCCTAGCTTTGAGATAATTTTTCCTGAAAGTTGTTTCAATTTAATGTGTGTTTTTACCTACATCTGTTCCACCCAGGTTCCAGTGGGCTAGGGAGACATTTTCACTCACACTCTATCAATGGATCTCAATATTTACAGCGCTTCATGTTGTTCATCTTCTATAATATCCTCCAGTGATTTTTCAGGCCTTGAGGTGTTATTTACTAAATTAGGGATACAGCCTACCAAATTAATAAATCATTACTTTGGAGGTACTTGTGTTTGTAGTATATAAACGTGTCGCTTAAATGACTCTTGGGGAATAATTTACATACGAAGATGCTCGGTGGGCTAAACAGGTCTGGTGCATCGATGATGTCTGGAACTAGCCTTTACTAGTGGCTGAGTGGATATCAAAGCATATTCAGCGTGTTCTCAACACACTAGCCTGGAAGCATGAGTTAGATATAATATTAAACGTGTAATGTTCCAAAGGAATACTTCCATAAGAAACAGTGCTTCTCAGCTTCTGATCTTGAAGAGACTTAGCTTTCTTTTATCGTGAGATTTCTTTTCTCCTAAAAGAACTCCAAGTGGGGTGTGGTGGCACACACCTTTAATCCCAGCACCCGGGAGGCAGAGGCAGGGGGATCTCTGTGAGTTCAAGGCCAGCCTGGTCTACAGAGTGACTTCCAGGACAGCAAGGGCTACACTGAAAAACCCTGTCTTGAAAAACAAAAATAACAACGACAAAATTCTGAAAGAACTCCAAGGAAGTGAGCATAGAAATACTTAAGTTCAAGGCAAAGGACAGGACGTGAGGAATTTGCTGCTGTACCCTTCTCCCTTTCAGGTGTTGCACGGTGGACTGTGAAGGCCACGGTCACAGCTTCTCATCTGTTGCTTTCCCCAGCCTTTGGCTGTTCGTGGAAGATTTTCTGTGCTGCTTGCTTATGTGTCACACATACAACTATCTCAAACTTAGGTATTATGGAATTAAAAGAAAAAAATAAAAGGGTGCACGCCTTTAGTCCCAGCACTCGGGAGGCAGAGGCAGGTGGATCTCTGAGTTCAAGGCCAACCTGGTCTACAAAGTGAGTCCAGGACAGCCAAGGATACCCAGAGAAACCCTGTCTCAAAAAGTAAAAAAAAAAAAATGGTTATAGTGACATTTTTCCTCTGTGTCATGGAGCCATGGGTTTGTGATGGCAGGGACCAGCATTCATTCTTTTTTTTTTTTTTGGTTTTTCGAGACAGGGTTTCTCTATATAACAGCTCTGGCTGTCCTAGACTCACATTGTAGACCAGGCTGGCCTCGAACTCACAGAGATCCGCCTACCTCTGCCTCCCAAGTGCTGGGATTAAAGGCGTGCGCCACCAACACCCGGCCAGCATTCATTCTTACTCCATTATTATTATTTGTTTTTTGTTCTTTGAGACAGGCTTCTCTGTGTAGCCCTGACTGTTCTGGAAATCAACTTGTAGACCAGGCTGGTTTTGAACTCAGAGATTTGCCTGCCTTTGCCTCCCAAAATGCTGGGATTAAAGGCATGTGCCACCACGCCTGGCTTCTTATTTATTTATTTATTTATTTATTTATTTATTTATTTATTTATCTATTTATCTATTTATTTATTTATTTATTTATTTATTATTTTGCTTTTTTGAGACAGGGTTTCCCTGTGTAACAGCCCTGGCTGTCCTGTATTCACTTTGTAGATTAGGTTGGCCTCAAACTCATAGAGATCTGCCTGCCTCTGCCTTCCTAGTGCTGGGATTACAGGTGTGCAACACCATGCCTGGCTAAATTTTTTAAAAGATAAGGTCTCATAGATACCAGGCTAGCCTCAGATTCTCTATGCAGCCAAGAATGTCCTTGGAATTTTTTTTTTCTCTTGAACTTCTAAGTCCTCCTGCTTCTACCTCCCATCTAGTGTAGGGATTACCAGAGTGTCCACCAAGCCCAGTTTATGGAAGTGCAGGAGGTGAAACCCAGGGCTTCTGACATTTGGGGCAAGCACGCTGTCAGCTGAATTATACTGATTCTTTTGTTGTTGTTTGTGTTTTTTTTTTTTTTTTGAGACAGGGTTTCTTTGTGTAGCCCTGGCTATCCTGGAGCTCACTCTGTAGACCAGGCTGGTCTTGAACTCATAGACATTGGCCTGCCTCTGCCTCCTGAGCAGGGGTATTAAAATTGTGAGCCACTACACCCAGAAGACCCTTATCATTCTTACAGTCTTCAGATTCTAGCTCTGTTCTTGGCATATGGTCCAGTTTTGGTAAATAGATGTATGGATGGATTTCATAAAACAAACAAACAAACCCAATAGGACATCACAGGGAAAAACCCTTGGTTATTCTGAGTGTACAGTTAGCAAATTGTCTACTGTCTGTTCTGTTGTCTAGTGGTTTTTCCTTTTGGACCTTGCCCTTCCCAGACAAATTCATAAAGCAAAGGATGGACAATGATAAATTTTTGTGATGTGATTGAGTTTGTGTACCATAACCTGTCACAATAAATAGGTAAAATTTATTTTAGGGTGCCTTATAACACTCTACACTTGAAAGGCTATCTTTTCCTTTTGTTCTTGCGGAAACACCCAAACTGGCCTGAAGTTTCAAACTAGCAAAACAGTGAGACAGAAAAGCTGGAGCCAATCCAAGGCAATGTGGTGGTAGTACAAGGAGTTAAGCTCAGACACATGTGACCTTCTTCATTCTTCATCGATGTTCTTATTTAATTTGATGTTAATCACTTTCCTGTTCACTAGAATAACCCAATTTCATACTGTACTATATATTATAGTATACATTTCCATGAAGTAATTTCTATTTGGACAAGGAAATGCTTTTAACATTGATCACTTTATTTTAATTATTCCTATTATTTGCTACCTAGCATTGATGTTTGCCTTCAAATTTCTATGCAGTACATTTTTGTTGTTGAGACAATGTCTTGCGCTGCCCAGGCTTGCTCTGTAGTTGTGATTGACTCCGGTTTCAGCCTTCCAATTGCGATCCGCAACTCCACTTGTTTTGAGTGCGTTTTCTACACTTACACGGTCAAATACTGGTTTTCTGTATTTATACCTCAAACTGTGAAGGTTTTGAGAATAAATGGACAAGAAATACAATTGTTATCACAGTTTTATTGTTGTTAACTGCCAATTTATTAACACAGCTCCAAATGGAAAGATTGGTGTAAATTCCTTTGTTCAAAGTTGAAGCTAGAGTATTCTGGGTTGCGTTTTCTTTTTCTTTTTCCTGGTTTTTGTTGTAAGGAGGGTCACGTAAGGACGCTGGTGGAAGGGCTCTGTGCGCCATCTACTGGCACATTTTAAATCTCCAGTGCCCGCAGACAGGGAATTTACAAATTTAAAACATTGTTTGAGAAAGGAAAGTTGTTGGGGACTCTGTCACATTCTATGATTTATTTGTGATTGCTGGAATAAATGAGAATTCAGCAAACATTACACACACACACACACACACACACACAAAAGCATGCACACAAAACTACCCACTTGATCAAGGGGGTGGGGCAGGGATTCCCACTGACAAATACAAGTTCCAATTTCTGGAGAGAATACCAAGAGATTAGCTCTGGAATCAGTGCAAACGCTGGATGGCAATCCCTCAGTAAAAATGGCTTTACTAAAGACATTCATATAATCTTCAGTTTCCAATCTCATCATTCCAAAGTAGTTATCTGCAATTTGCTTATTTGATAAATAGTATAATAACGAATAGTAGTCATCCCTCCCTTAAAGCAGCAGATCTGTGTGTATGCAAACTTAGGTCTTACACACACAAACACATATGTGAATATAAAAAATGAAATGCACTTATGGACTTGATTGAGAAATATGTCCATGGACTTGTGATGAAATTTCCTCCCTCTTAGGATTTTCCCCTACCTTTGTGCTGAAACCTGGAAGGAGGGAGTATCAGTTTTAGGAGAATCACATTTTTTGAGTTGGAAGCTTGCTACTTTGGACTTGGCTGGAAGTGGTCCTATGTGATTCTCATCATCCGCATTGTGAGCAGTGGGGAGAACTGAACTTGATCATCCTGGGATGCCCCAGGCAACCTCCTTCCCGTTCGTTATTCTAAAGTCTTCAATGCAAGGACGGAGTTGTGCTTTCATGGTCTCTGGGCGTCAGGAAAAGAGGAAAGCAATAAAGTTGAGTCAGAGTAAGGAAGAGAGACAAAAACACAGGGAGAAAACAAGGAAAGAAGTTGGCAATTCGGGAAAAAAAAAGGGTGGTGAACAAAAGATAAAAGTCTGGAAAACAACCACCACCCCAAACCAGTTCAAGAAAGGAGTTAAGAACCAGAAAGGTACAAGAACTTTATTTAACGAAACAAAGTCACACCCATCTTTCATTTTCATATCTTGTCTAGATCTTATCCGTTTCCTTTCAAAAGGTTGTCTGTGTTTCTAAAGGAAGCTAGTAACTTTTTTTTTCTTTCGCCCCACGTAAGGCTTTATATTCTATCCATGGCCATTGAGACAATTTCAATCGGAGCTGGAGCATTTGTGGAAGAGCAACTCTGGAACACACCAGCGACGGGTTGTCACCTGGGAGCCTAAATGGATTAATACCCAGAGATGGATTATGTTGGCTGTCATCAATATGCCTAAAGATTATAATCACATTTATGCACATTACAGTCAGTATTAACTTTATCTATTTTAAGGCTCCCAGTAGCCAGGCGCGTCCGTAGAGAGAGGACAGACCCTGATGCAACCCAGCAGGTTGTCAGCGGGGGAAGCCTCTCGAAGAAAACAACTGGGAAGCTGGCTCCCAAAGGATCTTCACCGGGCACTCCCAGGTGTTCCGCCCTCACCTGGGCATGGTTTTGTGAAGCTTCTCAGTCCAGGATCATCAAGGCGAAAGGCGTTCCCTAGGAAGGAAATGACATTCTTGTTTCGGGTTCATTACATTTTTAAGTTTTCAGTGGCAGTGGCAGGAGGGCGGGGTGGGCTGGTGCTTGGGAGTAGATAGGGAAAGGGATTTAAGGTTGCAGCAGGCTGTTCAGTTCCAGAGTTTGCTATTTGGAGGCTTTTTTTTTTTTTTTTTTTTTGTCGCGTGGATTTCTCTTGCTCTCTGTTTAAGTAAGTTTGTTTGGGTGTGCGTTCTTGCGATTTCAGCACAAAACCCACAAAAATCCATGCTGGAAAGTAAAATCAAGCCTGCTTCCCCCTTCCCAAACGTGCTCGCCACCGCCAAAGACTTGATTTAACAACCCCGTCTCCGACGGCTGGGGGCTCCGGGCAGTGGCCACATTCCAACAGTTTTAATCCGTTTTTTATTGTAGGGCGAACGGAGTTTGCACAGGGGCCGGGATGGCTCCCCAGCTGGCTGCTCTCCCAGCGCCAAGCCCCCTCCCTCCATTTCCTACCCCCCTCCCCCAGCAGGAACCTGTTACTTTAAGCGAGGCGTTCCAGTGTGGCGCTGCGGGCCGCCGGGGTTTCGGGAGGCGGCCGCTGATTGGCTCTTTCGAGCTCCCCCTGGCTCGGTCGCTCGGCCTCCCCGCGCGCTCCGCCCCGCCCGCACGCCCTCCCTCCACCCCGAGAGGCTCGGAGCCCGGGTGTCAGGCGCCACAGCGCATGCTCCGGACTCATCCTCCGGCCCCGGAGCTGCTGCTGCTGCTGCTGCTGCTTCTGCTGCTGCTTTTGCTTTTGGGGCTGAGTTTAATAAGCGAGCGAGGGAGCGAGCGAGCGCGGGGTGGGGTGGGGGCCAAGGCAGAGCATGTCCGCCATCTACCCCCCGCTCCCGGGCGCGCTCTCATTCATAGCAGCCTCTTCATGAATTACAGCTGAAGGGGGCGGGGGACGGGGGGGTACCACACAGCACCCCGGCAAATCTCCGGGCCCCCAGGCATGGCTAGCTCGGTAAGTACATGCAAAAATAATAATGAAAGCCCTCCTCCCTCTCCTCCTCCTCCGCCCCGCGCCGCCGCAGCCCAGACAGCGCCAGCGCTCCGCGGTTCCAATTAGAGAAAGGTTGGTTTTGCTCGCGGGGAGCTGCCGCCTCTCCCTCCTCCCTACCTCCCCCCCCCCCGCCGGCGCGCGCCCCCCCCCTCGCCCCCTCGCCGCCCCCCCCCCCCCCACCCCTCCGCGCCTCCCGCCCGCCTCGCTTCTTTGCAATCGCAAGAAGCGCACTCACACTCCCCTCTGGCTCACACGCGCGCGCACACACACACACACACACACACACTCACACCGGGTGGAAGGAGGCGAATAATAACTCAGCCATATTTCAGCCGCCGCCGCCGGGAGCTGCGGGCACGGTCCGGGGACGCGGCGAGCAGCCGCTGCGGCCGCACCTCCGCCGAGCGCCGCCGCCGCCACGATGGTGCGTTCTCCGCGGCGCGCGCGCGTGAGCCCGAGGGTGCGGGCTGACAGCGGCGGGGCTGCTCGCAACTTTGCCCCAGCGGCCGGTGTGCGCTGCCGGGACTCGGCGGCGGTCCGCCAGCAGCCCTGCCTTTCTGCGTTTCGTGGCTCTCGGGGTGGAGGGGGCGCGGGGGGTGGTGGCAGGAGGGAGTTTGCGACCACTTTGGCTCTCGAAAGTGTGCAGCGGGGGGGCTCTGTCGGGCTGGCCTCGCCGGTCGTGGGGGGCTGTTTGCCGAGGGGTGCGGGGTGCTTTGAGTTATGGATGCCTTGGTGTGTTTTCGTGCGTGTGAGTGTGTGTGTGACGACGTCTCATTCTTGGGCATGAACCCCGTGGTAAGAGAGAGCACGGGAGTTTGTGCCCATCAGCAGAGGCTGCCTGTAGTTTCCATTCCGCCTGGCACCGCGCTCCACACGCACGCACACACACGTACACAAAGACTTCCTCGGCGTGTGCCTGTCGCCGCGGTACTTTCGGGGAGGGGGTTCGTTAGAACCCCGGGTCCCCCCATCTCAGCCACCTCCCCTCCCACGCCGGGATAGCGCCCCGGCATCCCCTCCTGATTGTCTCCTAATTTGTTACCGATGCGTTTGTTGTCGTGCTTGCCGTGGTGGTCGTGTTCTCCCCTTTCCCCGACCCCCTTCGCGACTAAGGGTAACATTCCGTTACAATCCTGGCCGCTGTTCAGCGGCGCCCTCGGGCCGGGCGTATCTGGGGGTGTGGGGTGTGCGCGCCCACGCGCGTGAAACGTGGATGCAGAGGGCACTGCCGTTTCCTTTTATGTGCGTTTCAAGGAGGAGGGAAAAAAATGTCAGGCGCAATGTTGAGCAGCGTACGGTCGCCTTCCTGTTGTTCACCGCTGTCTCTCCTCCCCCTGCCCGCAGTGTGCCGTGCAGGTGAAGCTGGAGCTGGGGCACCGCGCCCAGGTGAGGAAGAAACCCACGGTGGAGGGCTTCACCCACGACTGGATGGTGTTCGTGCGCGGCCCGGAGCACAGCAACATTCAGCACTTTGTGGAGAAAGTCGTCTTCCACTTGCACGAAAGCTTCCCTAGGCCAAAAAGAGGTAGGGCTCGAATACAAAAGAGACTTGATAAAAAATGTCTTTGCTCGGAGAGGAAACAGTCTCGGGGCCCCGGCGCTCCCCGGGCCGTTCCCCGCCCCTCGCGCCGCGCTTGCCGGTCTAGCCTGGGACCCGGGGGCGCGGCGCCGATCTGGCCAGGACTGTGCTACCGCCTGCCTGCCCGCCCGCGCGCGTGAGCGGTCGACTCAGGCTCCGGGAAAGTCAGAGAAAGGACTGTCAGGTGTCGTGTGTTTATTCATCCCAGCCCTCTTGGGTTGCTGCGGGTCCTTTGGGGAAGGTGCAATTAGTTACTGGGTTTGGAGGTTTGGAGAGCGAGGCTGGAGGGAATAAACAGTTTGCGGCTTCCCCCCCTCCTCCTGGACAAATCGAGGTTTACCTGTGTTACTGAACAAGAATGCATTGGCGGTAGTTATTGTTCCGTTTAGAGAAGTCAGGCTCTTTTGACCTTCTCTGTGTTTCAGACACTATGTTGCCAGTTGCTGTAGACTTTCCCTTAGAGAGTCTCCACCTCAACTCCGCCTGGATTTCACTAGTTTGGTGACTCGTACCCTCACCCCACCCTTACTCCCACCGCGGGCCCTGGCTTTTACTTCTCCAATAGATTGTGAGCCACATTCTGAAGTGTCTTCTGGTTGGGACCCACAAAGGGAGGGGGTTTCCTTTAAGGTTAAAAGCTAAGTGTCAGGCAAAGATGCTGTTTTTTTTCCCCCTATTTCTTCAGTTCTTTCTACACCTTGATCCTCAGTGGTAGTCTGGTTTGCATACTCTAGTTTTGTGGTCCCAAACATCTTCAATTAAAAAAAAAGAGCAGGACAGGTTTTTTTTTTTTTTTTTGGCCGGGGAGAAAAGGGTTGTCGTTTAAAAAGATGTTTGAAGAGATTCTGAAAAATGGTGGTTTTTTATTCCCTCCTGCCTCTGGAAAACTGCTGTCTAGTTGTTTTAGTTGGAATACTGGAGGTAACAGTACAAATACAATAAGGTGCTTTGTTTGTGAGCAGCCTTATTTCTCTAAGTCGACACAATGGTTAGTAGTTATCTTCCATTTGATCCGTAATCTTTATTGGCATCTAGAACTCCTGCAGTTTCTTAGAGTAACATCATAATAAATCCATTCTGCTTAGAGTGATGTGAAAATTATTGAACATTCAGGGGGCGAATAAAGAAAGGAGAAAGGTTGTGTGTCTTTGAAGGTGGCCGACTTTGTGTTTATTTTTGTTTTCAGTGATTGTATGATGGGAAGTAGGATTTTATTTTATTTTTTGTGCCTTTAGTGGTTAGGTTTAGAGCTCCTTGAAACTTGAACAGTTGAAATTTTGATGGGCTTTGTTGAATGGTTAATAAATATACCCAGTTTCTAATAGAGGGTAGGGATATGCATGTCCTATAGGAGGTAACACTAAGCATTTGGTATCACTTTAGATGAACATATAGACACAACTATATTTTGCATTTCCTCAAAGGCATGGTAAGGATGTACTTCGCCAGCTCTCTGCAGGTGATTGGGGATGGGGTTTGATGGAATTCCTCTCTCTTCCCATGTGTCTGTAGAGCCTCTGCAGAGGAGTTTAAACAAAAGACAGTACCATCTGAGCTCATTGGTACTCTGTTTTATGGCCACTTGGTTGCCACTCACTTCAAGGTATAATACACTTTAAAAAACAATATTTATTGTCTTAAGGAAATCAACTCAGTTGTTAGAAAATGTTGCTCTTAAGGTTGCTTTATTTAGGCAACTTGATAATCAACCAATTGACATTATAAGCTCCCATGGATACATGTGATGTTGCCCTGTATATCCCATACTTTAATGATTTTCTTTCCAGCCAGAGGGAGGGAGGGAGGGGTCGCTGTTCATGTAGCACACACCTGCAAGGTGGGTTGAGCCCTTGATAACAGTGAAGTCTTCTCAACCTCTCTCTAGTGAGGGATGTCTGTTGATTGGACTTTATAATTTCAATTCTCAACTGTGGAGTTTGTTCTTTATGCAGTCTATAAGCCATTGTTTTAAAATGTTTATTTTTGGATTTTTATTTGGGTTGTGTGGTTCCCATGATGTGACAAGTCCTGGGAAAAATGCCAACTTATATCGCCCAGGAGAGACTTTGTCATACTGTAATTACATGTGATTCAGATTATGAGAGGTTTCACTGTTCATTGAGAACATTCATTTGTAAACCCAAGCAATACCAAGCATACTGTTTAATCCTGGGATCTATTTTTGGACTTACCAAATTTCCGAAAATGATAATAATTGGAGAATCAGATTGCCAAGAATTTCTAAGGCTTTTTCTAGTACCCTTTAGGGCACTGTGTCTTGCTATATGCAGATATAATTGATAGGATAAAGTTGA
Organism: Lophiomys imhausi; assembly: GCA_907164525.1. NCBI lineage: Eukaryota > Metazoa > Chordata > Mammalia > Rodentia > Muridae > Lophiomys > Lophiomys imhausi. Next base: position 3,105,623 of record CAJQZJ010032443.1, read on the forward strand.
ATTAATTGGAGATGGGAGGGCCTGCAAAAATGAATTTAAGAAAGATCCGAGTACAGTATGCTTAAAGGAATGATTACACTCTAAACTATTAGTAGTGACAAGTGAACTCCTGTGCATTGTGTACAGTAGCTAATAAGCTGAGGAACCCTAGATCTGAGCATTAACTGCTCAGCCAGGAAGATGGATGGGTCCTTAGCTTTGTAATCCTTGGTTTAGAAAAGCAAATTGATTTTCAGGTTGATTTCCTTTACTTCACAATAATATTATGAGAACTTGTAGAAGAAGAAATCATAGTATTTTCAACTTGTTGCCAAATGAGAATTATATATACCATTTCAGAATTGAGCTAATTGGATTTGAATTAATGAGGTTTTACTCTGTCACAAAGACGTGTGAGAGACCTTTAATTTAAAACTACTGGCACACAGTCCTAGAAGAGATTTTGATGAAACAGTGAAGCCTAGCTATCCATTAGCTAATGAAGAATAGGCAGGTCAGAGTTGATACATTTTCAGACTATCTATTTGTGGGAAAAGACCATATCTCACATATTATTACCAAAGATATGACTGAAATGAAGTCATATTCAAAACATTCCATTTAAAATATTAATGTTTTCATTTTCAGTTGGATCTAAATTTCGGTGAACTTTCCTTCCAATTATAGCCATCCTTACTATGGCAATCTGTTTTATTGACATTTATGATGTGAAAGCTGTTGCTTATTATTTTATGAAAGCTAATTTGGCCAGTGGTATTAAATGATAGCTTTCTACTAGTTGCCTCTAGTCCTTTGAGTGGGCTGATAAAACATGATCAGAACTCCCTTACAGCTTTTCTTTTGTTTAGACATTTGCGATTATCTTATATAGCTTATAAGCTTTTATTATATAGCTTGATTTGTATCTTTGGAAGTAATCTGGATAGCTTTTTAATCAAGGTACTCAATATGTGAAGGCTCATTAGTTGAGAACTCTGTGTCTATCGTGTATATTTTGTCTTTGGAGGCGTTTAAAAATGCACAAATTAAAAACAATAAGGATGGATGAATCTCAATTGCATATGGTTGTGAGGAGAGTTGCACTGACCGGCCAACTGCCTTAGACTTTATCAGGGTGAAGCAAAGTAAGTGCAGCCTCCTGAGCCACTTGCCATGTGGACTGTGGGAGGGATCTGGTCTGGGCTGGTGCAAATGCCAGTTGGGCACGGAAAGTTGGAGGGTATTTGGCCAAGATTGATTAAGATTTTAAATGTTTATTGTCACTGAACCTGCGGACTTCCTAGGCACTCTCTAGTATACAATCGCATCAAATGTTTCTTGTGACTATTTTCTTAATAGCAAAAATTAAGAAGGAAGCCATCTAGGGGACTTCAAATGGGTGCTTTAAAGTGATGGTAACCTATAAATGTGACGAATCTATATGTAAATGGAGGGACGTCTTGAAGAGCTGTAGTAACTGGTGAGGCAGGTTGTTAAGCCAGCCCTTGCGCTGCCATCAAGGAAGGTGCCTTCTCAGATTGCCTCTGTGTAAGTGGGTGACTAGGCACTGGGTACTGGGCATCAGTCTTGCCAGTTTTGTGTTAGTGGTGTTGGGATTTTATTTGAAAAAAAAATTCTGTGTTTTTAAAAGATTATAATGATCACATGTTACTCTGTAAGACTGAAGTAGAAGTAATGCAAATCTGACGTAGAACATTTCCTTTTAAACAGGTTAGCCTGTCATCCTAACAGTGATCTTTAACTATGGAGAGGTTCTGCTGCTTCTTGGTGAAGAGGAATTAGGCTCAGGAAGTACAGATTGGTCCCTGAAGCTGGGTTAGGAGATGCTTTCATTCACCATCTCCTTTTTTTCCATCTGAGTTATGAGAGTAGTTGTAGAACTACAACTTGTAAATCCAAGGTTAAATATGCTGTTATTCTCAAACTCATGAAACCTCAGGCTGTGTTCTCACAAACCAGACTTCAAAAGGCCTTTCTATGTAAAAATAACCAACCTATGACCTGTCAGTGTGTGTGTGTGTATATATATATATATATATAAATTTATTTATTAATTTATTATATATACAATGCTTTGTATTGAAGCATGAATGCCTGCACACCAGAAGAGGGTACAAGATCTCATTATAGATGGTTATGAGCCGCCATATGGTTGCTGGGAATTTAACTCAGAACCTCTGGAAGAGCAGCAAGTGCTCTTAACCTCTGAGCCATCTCTCCAGCCCAGTATATATTGTTTTAATTATTTTTTTTGTTTTGTTTTGTGGTTTTTTGACACAGGGTTTCCCTGTGTAGTAGCACTGGCTGTTCTGGACTCTGTAGACCAGGCTGGTCTCAAACTCACAGAGATCTACCTGCCGCTGCCTCCCAAGTGCTAGGATTAAAGGCGTGTGCCACCACGCCCAGCTTAATGAAAAATATTTTTAAAACAGCAAAAAATTACTGAGAAGTAGCTCGTGTTTTATGTTAAAATGTCTTTAATGCCTGGTTTCATCAATATGCTATATCCACTGTTACATCCAGTCAGTGTGTTGCCACACGGCCCCAGATATGTTGTGTACTACTGAGAATGAGACAAAGAAACTTAGAGCCATTGTGAAGAGAGCTGTAGTGTCACCAGGCCGAGAAACAGGTCTGAGGATCAGTGAAGTCTGCAGATTGCACTCTGGAAACGGCTGATATAAACTAGGTATTCAACAGACAGTCTGACATGGATAAAGTGCCTATCATGTGCAAAGTGAGTTCTCTTTGTAGCTGTTAATGTTGTTGCCAATAATAATACTACCCACATTACAGAAGAAAAGGTAGGAGTTTCAAGAATTTTTCCCTCCTCAAGGGAACAATAGTTATCTCACTGTTTCTTTTCACAAAAGGATAATTCAAAGTGGAGCTCGATTGGATGTATTTTATAGGTGATTTACAGTCTGTTTGATAATATATTGTTTGTATTATGTAGAAGTTTCTTTGTACAGTAGTTATTTCAGGTGACCCCTGTAGAACTACCTCTGACCTAAGAATGGAGAGATACCAATTGATTTATAAATTTACATTAAAGATGGCACAGCTGTCTCTTTCTTGCCTCTTTGTCCCTGTCTCTCTCCTCTTCCTCCTCCCTTTTCTTCTCTCTTCTCTCCTCTCCTAATTTCCCTCTTTCCCTTCCCCTCCCTTTCTCATCTCTTCATGATTTGAGTCATCCAAAAATGTGTCTTTAGAAAATGTGAAATTATTGGGCTGGAATCATGGCTCAAGGTTAAAGAGTGCTGGTTGCCTTCCCTGAGGACCCTGGTTCAGTTCCCAGCACCTTCTCAGTCAGTGTTTTCCAACTGCCTATAACTCCAGCTCAGAATTCAGTGCCTTTTATGGCCTCTGCAGGCAAACCAACACAGACATGGTGTAGACCTACACATGTACATGTAAATAAATCTTTTTTAAAAAAGTAGGACATTGCAGGCCACAATTGGACAATATAGCCTTTATGAAGCCTTTATACATTCATTTATAGAAAAAAGCTTAATACAGAGAAAGAAGTTATTTGAAATTTTCATAGATAACCAGTTAATATTTTGGTAGACATATATCTGTCTGCTCATGTACATGTTTTGACTCGTAATACCTTTAATTAATATATTTTATGATAAATATATAATTTTGTATATATAATATATATAAAATAAGCATACAATACATATATAATTAGAATATATACATTATGTGTAATATATCCTATAATAATATAGAACAGATACTTTAAAATACCTAAGACAATGTCTCACTGGTTGATCTGGAACTTTTTCCTGGACCTCAGAGATCCAACTGCCTCTGCCTCCCGAGGGCTGGGATTAAGGGCGTGCACCACCACACCCAGCTAAGATCTTGTTTAATATTATAGTTTGTAGACATGGGCATTTGCTTCACCAACAGCCTTTTTTTGTGTTTGGAAGACAAGAGACTGGGGATATGTAGAGAAGAAATGTCCCTGCCTTCAGCAAGCTTATATGAAGCAGGAAACCACATTTGAGGTTCTTCAGTTTCATTTACTCTTCATCCATCTATCCATCCATCCATCTTCTATCCATCTACTTATAGAGGGTCTCAGGTAGCCCAGGCCAGCTTTGAACTCCTTAAGCAGTTGAGAATGGCCTTGAACTTCTGATTCTCCTTCTGTCTCTTAAGAGCTCGGATTCCAAGTATGTGCCACCACACCCAGTTTATGTGGGTGCTCGGTATCAGAGTCAGGGGTTCCTGCCTTCTGGGCAAGCCCTTAACCAGTTGAACTACAGCCCCAGCCCTCTTTTTTCTTTAATCAGACGCTTAGAAATGTACAGTGATCTTGGGTGGAGACACAATGAGTCATAAATGTACCTGTGCAGAGAGAACTGGTAGTAAATGGTGGTCCATGTTTACTTTTACAGCATTGAGTAACTGTTCAGTAATAACTGCTTTTATAGGGCTGACCAAGGATTTAATTAAGTGGTATTGACCATGGTAGATATATAAAATCACCTTTCTTTTATGGATTGATTTAGGATTTTCTCCTGGGGTGGGAGGTGGAGGGATGCCGCTGTGGCTAAGAGAATTCACTGCTTTTGCAGAGGACCTGGGTTCAATCCCAGCACCCACTGGCAGCTCACAACTGGACATCACTCTAGGGGTTAGATACCCTCTTGCTTCTGTGGGCACTAGGCATGCACGTGGTGCACAAACATACATAAGTTAAAACATTCACACACATAACATAAATATCTAAAAATTTTCCCCTTTGTGTCAAAGTCAGTAGGAGTTGTTGGTGCATAGTGGCTAGCAGCTGCCTCCTGATAGTTTATCCTTACTGATCCCTTGGCAATCTTGCAGGGAAATGGAGGCCATAGAGCCTCGCCATAAGAGAAAAGGTGGTGTTGCTACATTATTTAAAGTGTAATAAGTTTGCTGTGATTTGAGGCCTAAGAAGGCTAATATTGAATTTTTTTAAAAAAGATAAGACTAATATTTGGGTTTGATTTACTTAATATGTAGGAGTAAAGACAGTGACCTTTGTTATTTTTTAATTTAAAAAGCTAGTTTAAGACATTTTCTCAGTTAAAAATTTTTTTCTTGCCGGGCGTGGTGGCGCACGCCTTTAATCCCAGCACTTGGGAGGCAGAGGCAGGCGGATCTCTGTGAGTTCGAGGCCAGCCTGGTCTACAAAGCAAGTCCAGGACAGCCAGGGCTGTTACACAGAGAAACCCTGTCTCGAAAAAACCAAAAAAAAAAATTTTTTTTTCTTTTATGTGTTTGAGTGTTTTGCATGTATGTATATCTATGTACCATGTATGTGCTTGGTGACTGAGGAGGATGGAAAAGGGTGTTGGATCTCCTGGAAATGGAGTTATGGAGGTTGTCAGCTGCCACGTGGTGCTGTGAATTGAACCTCAAGAACAGCCAGTGCTTTTAAAGATAAGTCATCTCTCTAGCCTTTCTTTCCCTCTGTCTCTCTCTCTTTTGAGACTGGGTCTCACTGTGTAGCCCTGGCTGTCATAGAACTTTTTATGGAGATCAGACTGGCCTTGAGCTCAACAGAGATCTTCTTGCCTCTGCCTCCCAAGTACTAGAATTAAAGGCATTTATTTATTTTTTTTAAATATATTTGTATCTATGGACATATGATGTACTTGCAGAGTACCTACACGGGTTGGTTTGCTCTGTCTACCTTGTGGGTCTCAGACACACAAGGTAGGCTTGGCAGCAGCTCCTTATCCACTGAGCTGTCTTGATGTCCTTCAGGGTTAGCTTTATTAGAGAAAATGAAGCTTGCTTTGCTTTTGATTCTGAGGTCAATTTACTTAGAGTAATAATCAGTATTGATTATAAAGATGATTATTGATCTTATTGATTATACAGGTGATTAGTTGAACTTAGTTACTATGTTTGAAGGTTGATATTTTCAGAGCCAAATAGTTTTCTTTTTTGCCTGAAAATATTTCATTTTGTCAAAGCTGTTTTGTTTGTTTCTTTCTTTTCAGTTGAATCCATCTTATTATTACCTGTACCAGGCCAAATGTTTAGTGCATATATGTCAATATTAAAAAACAAAATATATTTTAGCAATATCCTTAAATGTTAATAATCTTTCTATGTGGACTGGAAATATGGCACAGCAGTTAAGAGCAGTGCAGAGGTCCTGACTGATCCACCACACCTGTTGGGTGGTTCATAACTGATTCTAACTCCAGCTCCAGGGGATATGATACCTCTGCAGATAGCTGCACTCATATTCACAAACCTCTCTCACCTCAGTTACAAAAGTTTCTATTATAAAAAAATATTAGCAATGTCTTAACAGGATGTTTGTCATGTTTCTAGGCATAGATTTGGTTGCAGGATACCTTTTAACTTTTGCAGGTAAGTTTTGCATCTACTTCTCCCTCTAAGGGGACTGGGAAGAGAGGACTATCTGATTATTTTAGGTAGTCCTGAACATGTAAGATACTTTGAACATTAAAAGGCAAGGCCTACCGGATCCCTCCTCATATCATCCAAACTCCTCATTATTTATATGCATTGCCCAACAGTGAAAGCTTTTTTAGTGTGGAAGAACATTCTATTTAACAATAACAACAACAACAAAAACAAACAAACAACTCATTTCCTCTTTTGTTTTCTCTTCTAATCCCCATACTCTCCGAAGCTATTTTTTTAAATAATTTATTTTTTATTTCTTCAAGTTACATCTCAATCACAATCCCCTCCCTACTTCCCCCTCCAGTCCCACCCTTCCGCCCTCCTCCCCCTCTACCCTTTTTTTTAGTTTAAGGTATTTCTTTTTCCCCCCAACAGCTCTCCCTTTCAGTCCAAAAAATGGTTCTTTTTCTTATAACTATAAATAGAATACAAAACAACAGAAATAAATAGGCCACAATTATAAGAGTTATATGGCTTAGCATACATTCCCAATGTCCAGTCCATATGTATTTCACACCTGACTTTAACATTCTACTATCTAACCATCTCCATGAGTTTAAAGTTCTATATCTAACTCAGCTTTCATACTAACTTGCCTCATAATTTTAAAAATATCTTCTTAGATCCAGAACACCCTCTTGATTCCTAAACAACTCAAAATTTAACTATGAGACTCTAGCTATCTATTCTTCAACTACCTCAGAGACCTGAGAGGGATAAATATATCTGATTATATAGGAAGTGCAGGGCCTGCAGCTTCCAAAACTAAGAAATGACATACCAGTGGCTGCCTGGACAGTTCCCATTTTCTCTCCATACATTACAGCATCAATCTTCAGCCATTTGGCCCCGTTTCTCTGACAGACATTGATTGTAGATCAGGAATTATGAAGGACTTACCTACCCTGTCTTGGCAGAGCTAGGCTGTTGACTTACCTGTCCGAAGCTATTTTTAAGCAACTTGATAAGAAATGCAGAGTTTGGGTTGTTGGGATTTGCTTGCTTCTTGGATGTATTATTTAGTGTGTTCGTGGCACAGAGTTCTCCCGCCATGCTTTCTGTATGACTTTTTCTGTATGTGCTAGGTGAGTTGCTTACAGGAGGCTGATCCTCATGTGCAGCAGGTGTCACATGTCACATGCTCATCCGAGCTGCACTTTCCTGTCCTTGTCTGTGTATCTGATTTCTCTTAGATTCCTCACAGTTAGGCATGGAACAATACTGGAACATCACTAGACCCTGATGATATGCTGTTATCACATGCTTCTTAGATACTGGAAGTTTTGGGCATTATTGTAACAAAGGTAGATAGTACAAGTAAGAAAAGAGTTTTATTATCCTGACCTTGACTTTTACCCTGCTCAATTGTAAATTGCTTCTCATTTCTAAAATTCATTTCTGTAGCTCAAGAACTGATTGTGTAAACAAAACCATTACTTGAACTTAGTGGGAAACAGTGTATATGTTGAATTACCCTTTATTTTTAGTTTAATTCAATTAATTAATTAGTTTATGTTTCTTTTTCGAGACAGGGTTTCTCTGTACAATATCCCTGCTGTCCTAAACTCATCAGGCTGTGACCAGGCTGGCCTTGAACTCACTGAGATCAGCCTGTCTTTGCCTCCCGAGTGCTGGGATTAAAGGCATGTACCTCCTTGCGTGGCTGCATGACTTGTAAAGAATGGGTCTATCTTTGCTAATAGACAAAAATAAATTCTCTTTGAGAAAGGTTCTTACTGTATAGCCCTGGCTGACCAAGAAATCACTGTGTAGACCAGGTTGACCTCAGACTCACAGATATCTGTCTGCTTTTGCTGAGATTAAAGGGATGCAATACTACATCCAGATCCCTTTTTAAAAATAATCTTTATTTAATAATAATAATAATTATTATTAATACAAATTTCATGTGTATCTGTTTGTATATTTGTGTGTAAGAGTGGGCACGCATGTCCATGGCATGTATGTATAGGTCAGAGTACAACTTTTGAAAATTCTTTCTCTCCTTCTACTATGTGGGTCCTGGGGATTGAATGCGACTGTCAGGCTTGTTTGGGAAGCCATCTTATCCTTATATTTTTAAACCCTGATTCCTGCCACTCCACTTTAAAAAAAAATTAGATGTATATGTGTGTGTCTGTGTTTGTGTACACTTCAGTGCCACACCCACAAAGGCCAGAAGAGGGTGTCAGAATCCCTATAGCTAGAGTTAAAGGAGGTTGGGAGCCACCAGAGGTAGGAGTTGGAAATCAGCTTGGGTCCCCTGCAAGAGCATAATGTGCTAAAACCCAGCTCTGTCTTCATCTATTTTTGGTGTGTTTAAAAAAAGCAAATTTGAAAGAGTAGGCCATCTCTGTCAAATTTTTTACTTAGTTCATGAAACACAACCAGACTTTGAGGTTTAGAATGGGGCCAACCATCTCTCAATGACGGCGAAGTGGTGGCTACCGGGCTGCTGGAAAGTCCTGTCTGGCCTGAGAGAAAGGTAGGACTAATAGATGGTGATTTTCCAGCTTGGAAGTGCTTTTTATTTTTAAAAAGGTCAAACCAAGGTTTGTAATTGGTCTAATGCTTTCATGACAGCAGTGTAGTAACCTCCGTTTGTTAAATGCCCATTGCTCATCTTACCAAACAGTGTGCTTGTGATCTCATATTTTCCTTTTTCCTAAGGAAAATTATTTGGTAAAAGGCACCCTCCTCCCTCCTTTTTTTCTTTTTCTTTCTTTCTTTTTTCATTTTTGGAGGCTGGAGATCTAACCCAGTGTCTCCTATGTGTCAGGCCACTAAGTGTCCTTCCAATGAGATACACCCCCAGTCTAGAGAATGAATTGTTTTCTAAATTGTGTCAGTATTTTAGAATCTTATTATTAGGTTTTGGTTATGTTTCTGACTGGATTAATACAGTTAACATTAACCATCAGCAACTATTTACAGGTTGAAGCATTTCAGAGTCTAAAGAAATCTTAAATTTATGGAACATTTTTTTTTTTTCTCAGACAGGGTTTCTCTGTGTAGCCCTGGCTGTCCTCAACTCGTAGACCAGACTGTCCTTGATCTCACAGAGATCCAACTGCCTCTGCCTTCTGAGTGCTGGGATAAAAAGCGTGCACCACCACATCCTACTGTTTTGGAACTTCTTAAAATGCAAGTATTGATTGTGTCTGTAGATCCTTGGGGTTTTCATGTCTTCATTTTGATTAAGTACCTCTTGTAACCGAACTGTTAAATTATTATTTAACACTTATTTATTTATTACTAAATTCTCTTATAACAAACACCAACAATTTCTTAACTATTAATCCTATAAACTCTTACAACCCCTTTAACCTATCCACTAAACCTATTGATTATTATTTTTCTAACCTTTTAGAATGATACAGTCTCTGGGGCAGGTCCTCAGTCGTCAGGAACACAGTCTTTGTTGTAGATTCTTTAACGCACTTAGCAGTCCTTTTTCTGGATCTCTCAGATGCAGGTTCATCAGGGTAAGTTGGTTATTGCAGTCTCACCTTAAATAAGGCTTCATGCTTTCTTCTCTGTGGGAGACCCCAGCCGTCTGCAGGCCAACTTACTTCTTTTGAATCAGGAACTCAGCTGCTCTGCCTCAGTCCTTAAAGCCAGGCACAATTTCCTTTAGGCCACTGTTCGGACAGATCAAACCCCTCTAGGCAAAAGCTGAGCCACAGGGTTTAGTCCTTGGCCTTTTGGTGTCTTGCTCAGGCTTTCTTTGCTCACCAGCTTCTTTCTGCTTCAGGGAAATCTGGCCATCAATGGCCAGCCCTTTTTTCAGCAGGACTCTTGGAGCTCTCTAGCATCAGGGGCCTCCTCTCCTTCTGGGCTCCATGCACTGTCCTTAAATAGGAGGAACTCTGTTTCAGCTTAATTTGGGCTCTGCCCACTTAGCAGCTGAAAACAATGTCAGGCCAAATACTTTGTTTCTTCAAGTCCATTAAGTCTTTCCTGTTTTCCTGACTTCAACCTTGTTTTTCAGTCTATTGAGTCTTTCCTGTTTTTCCTGACTTCAACCTTGTTTTTCAGTCTATTAAGTCTCCTGTTTGTTTCCTGTTTTTAGTCCACATGCTGATAATGCTCTTCATGCCCCGAATTAAGAGACAGTATCAGAAACCCCTATATATTTTCTAAATCTAATTTATCTAACCTCCTACAACCTCCTGCCATTTGATTTGAGATTTTGTCATTTGTCTTGCCTCCCTGTAATTGAGCATGAATCTGCTGGTTTCCACTACTAGAGTAATAATGTGCAAATTGGACCTGTATTGCATGCAAGCAGGATGGAAGAAAGTATTCCCAGCATTTGGCCATTCAACGTACTTAGAAGGTTGTCCGTTTAACAGTTTGGGTAGCATTATAAAATGCTATTAGTTGATTTTTTTTTTTTTTTTTTTTTTGGTTTTTCGAGACAGGGTTTCTCTGTTTAACAGCTCTGGCTGTCCTGGACTCGCTTTGTAGACCAGGCTGGCCTCGAACTCGCAAAGATCCGCCTGCCTCTGCCTCCCAAGTGCTGGGATTAAAGGCGTGAGCCACCACCGCCCGGCTTATTAGTTGATTCTTAATTGAAATTGTTTTGAAAGGCAGGTGGTCCTCATTTCTTGGTTGTAACATGCTAGGTTTTGCTTCAAAGGAAAAATGAATCTCATTACCATTTCAACTTTTAAGGAAAGCTGTCAAATGACCGAACAGAGCCCAAGATTTAATATATATACAGGTGTACAAATTCAGACACTGTCAGTAGAGCAGCACGTTATGTTAGAGAGGCAACACGTTAGCCTGTGGTTAGTACCACTTGACATTGGACTCTCCCGCACAGGGTTTCTTGAAGTTTATTCTTATCACTGATTTTAGTAGTTTAGTTTTTTATTCTTTGTATTAGAACGATCATAATTGTTAATCTTTACACACATTTTGAGAATATTGTGACAGGTATAATTACATCAGTGAAAAGGATGGAAGGAAATGGTACAGCAAAATGTGTGTGTGTGTGTGTCTGTCTGTCTGTCTGTGTGTCTGTGTGTGCGGGCATGTTTTGGTGCTGGGGTCTGAACCAGGACCTCCAGCAAAATACTAATGGGAATTTGCCTGGAATAACAGGAGATCAGGGACCAATTTCTGTTGCTAGTGAAGTCTGTTTTTTTTTTCTTATTTTAAACAGGATTTCTCTCTTTTTTTCTTCTTTGTACATGTGTATGTTGTATATGCACTTGCATGGGGCCTGAGGGCCACTATTTATTTATTTATTTATTTATTATTATTATTTTAAGATAGGGTCTCCCTACGCAGCTCTTAGCTCTGGCTCTCCTGGAACTCATTATATAGACCAGACAGGCCTTGAATTCACAGAGAACTGCCTGCCTCAACCTCCAGAGTTTTGTGATTAAAGTATAAGGTACTACCTTTGGATCATTTTTGAGACAGTGTCCCTCACCTTAAAGTCTCTAAAGTCTTAGAACCTTCCAGATAGGCTAGGGTAGGCTGGCTGGCCACCGACCTGGTCAGGGAGCTCCAAGGAGCCACCTGTGCCCACCTCTTGAGCACATGCATCACACCTGGCTTAAAACAGTGTTTTTGGTGTGGTCTCGGGCTTGAACTTGGGTTCTTGAGCTTGTAAAGCAGTCACTTTCCCCACTCAGCTAACCCCCAGTCGGAGACTGGGGCTCATGTGTAGCTCTGGCTGGATTAGAATTTAATGTGCTACCCAGGCTGGTCTTGAGCTTGCAAGGATTCTCCTGCCTCTGTCTCCCAAGTGCCAAGATTAAGTGTGGGACACCATGGCCAGCTTCAAACTGTAAAACATTAATTAATTTGAATCAGGGCCGTTCTGTCAACCATTCTTTAGTTTTTCTTTATTTTTAATTTTTTTTTTGTTTTTGTTGGTTAAAATAATTTATTTTTTATTTTATGTGCATTAGTGGTTTGCCTTCATGTATGCCTGTGTGAAGGTGTCAGATCTTGGAGTTACAGGCAGTTGTGAGCTGCCATGTGGATGCTGGGAATTGAACTTGGATCCTCAGGAAAAGCGGTCAGTTCTCTTAACCGCTGAGCCATCTCTCTAGCTCCCCAGTTTTTTTAGAGACAGAGATTCTCTGTGTATGGCTGTCTTGGACTCATTTTGGAGACCAGGCTAGCCTTGAACTCACAGAGGTCAGCCTCCTGAGTGGTGGGATTAAAGGTGTGGGCCACCACGCCCGTCCTGTCAACCTTTCTTGGCTGTACATATCACCATATGACGTTAAAACGAGAAATTTAAATGTATTCATGGACACATTTATAGTAAACTGTTGTGTCTTTAAAAGTAGTGATGTCATTTGGAACATAAACAGATCTGTTTTTCCCCCCCAAGGAACATTTTCATATCTCATTATATAAAAATTTGCCACCATGTCTTATTAATTTCTTTCCTTTAGTATTACTGTAAATAGAATTCAAGGCTAACCTGGTCTACAAAGTGAGTCCAGGACAGCCAAGAATGCACAGAGAAACTCTGTCTCAAAAAACCAAAGAAAGAAAAAAACAAAACAAAACAACTCAAAAAAACAAACCAAACCAAACCAAAATAAAACAAACAAACAAACAAACACAATTCTAAATAGGAACATAAATGTTACCCAAGTTAAGTTTTTTTTTTTTTGGTTTTTCGAGACAGGGTTTCTCTGTGTAGCCCTGGCTGTCCTGGACTCACTTTGTAGACCAGGATGGCCTCGAACTCACAAAGATCCGCCTGCCTCTGCCTCCCAAGTGCTGGGATTAAAGGCGTGCGCCACCACCGCCCGGCTCCAAGTTAAGTTTTAAAGAGACACAAATAGAACGTGGTTTAAATCTTTCTTCATATTGTGTTGAAATTGTAAAAGATATGAAATTAGTTTAACTTATATCATTTAAGGTGTTTTTTTTTTTGTAGCTGGTACAGCCATGGTCCACATTTCTGATTGGTGCCATTGGCTCTTGCGGTCTAGAGTGGGTGGGTGTCAGGCCCTTTAAATACCGTGATCTGTGGATGCTGAAGCTCCGTATAAAGCCTGGCTTTGCATTGGCTGTGCTCCACAGATTTCCATGTACACACCTTGAGCAATTTCTTGATTACTTACAATGCCTAATAAAATGTAAATGCTGTGCAAATAGTTATCTATGCTATGCCTGTACGTTTGTTGTTTTTGGAGGTTTTCTTTTACTTCCATGCTTGGCTGGCTCTTCAGACATGGAACCTGAAGATAATTAGGGATAAGTACATTTTGGGAGTACATAGGGATGTTTCAAATGTTTGACTTTTTTTTTTTTGCCTGTGGGATTTTGATAACTTTGTTATCTTACCTTCCTGATTTCCAAAGCCTATATCTGGCTTTAAAAACTGACTACAAATTAAGTGATGCTCTTGAAGTTACTCAGATTCATAGTGGCGGTGTTAATAATAAAGTCTATGCCTGGAAGGAGAGCCCCACTTCCAGGTTGTTGATCTTTGTAAGTCATTTAACGTTGATCATGAAATAATAATGTCAGGCAGAAATAGTACACTTGGGACAGGCTAAAAAAAAAAAACGTTCTTTTTGGGTGGAAACTTGGTATATATTACATAAGAACAATTTCAGGAGGGAGGGAGACTATCTTAGCACTGGTCTACACTGCTCAGGCAGAGGACCCGAGTTTAGTACCAGCCACTCATACTGGGCACTTTACAACCATGTGTAACTCCAGCTCCAGGAGATCTGATGCCTCTGGCCGCCACACACATGCACACAATTAAAAGTGAGTCTTTATAAAGTCAGTGATACACGTTTTTAAAAGTAATTTTTAATAGCTGGGCATGATGGCCCACACCTTTATTCCCAGCACTCAGGAGGCAGAGGCAGGTGGATTTCTGAGTTTGAGGCCAGCCTGGTCTACACAGCGAGTTCCAGGACAGTAAAAACAACAACAAAAAAAACTACACAGAACTACACAGTTCTCTGTGTAGCCCTGGCTGCCCTCTTGTACCACTGGCTCAACCACTGGCTCAAAGATGGTTTTTTTTTTTTGGTTTTTCGAGACAGGGTTTCTCTGTATATCCTTTTGCTGTCCTGGACTCGTTTTGTAGACCAGGCTGGCCTCGAACTCACAGAGATCCGCCTGCCTCTGCCTCCCAAGTGCTGGGATTAAAGGCGTGCGCCACCACCGCCCGGCCCTCAAAGACGTTTTTATTGTAAGTTTTGTATTTAATTTTATGATCTCTTAGGAAATAGCTTCCTTTTTTTATCATAAAGAAAACCTTTTTATAAATACACTGTGCATAACAAAACTGTAGGCCAAGTACAAATAACTATTAGCATTTCGTTCTTGCTACACAATTTATTAACCATGGTTAGATTAACTCTACCTTAGAATTCTTATTGACTATAAAACTAACGATTGTGCCGGGCGTGGTGACATATGCCTTTAATCCCAGCACTTGGGAGGTAGAGGTATGCAGATCTTTGTGAGTTCAAGGCCAGCCTGGTCTACAAAGTGAGTCCAGGACAGCCAGGGCTACATAAGAGAAACCCTGAAAAACCAAAAAACCCAAAACCTGATGCTTGTGACCTGGGTGTTTTCTAATGAAGTACTTGTTCGAAGTTGACTCTTCAAGTTCTATATGGTAGCATTTGGAATGACATTATTTTTCCCAGACTTATTTAGTCCTGTGGATTAGTTTTTTACTTAACTATTTCTGTTTCTTTTGAGAGAGCTCTAAATGGGCTTTGTAGTGGCTTGGATTCCTTTCCTCAGCATTAAGGTATGTGTGTGAACAACACCTCACAGCATTTTTGTACTGCTGCTGTTTCTAATCATTAACTTACATAGCTGTCATAGCCGGAAACAACAGGCAATAAAATAATTGCTTTTAAATAAAGTCACTGTTTTAAGATTTACTCCAACTCAGTACCCAGTGGGCTGAGTCAAGGGCCTGAGAGTTGGAGCAGCGCACAGGACTGACTTGAATACTGTGGATTGTTGGAGACTCCAGACTGTTAAATGAGTATACTTGTGAGTCTTGTTAGTGGATGGGCAAGGCCATGGTGGTTCCAGATAGTGGATAATAGCCTTTATTTGCAGCTTATGTAGTGGAGCATATTTTCTAGTAAAGAGGAGCCAAAGGACAAGGTGTTCTCTACTTGTGGGCTTGTAAAGGGCTCAGAGTTTTCTTTATGTTATTGTAGAAAGACATTATTTTTGCTGTGGCATGCTTAAAACTAAAGGGCAAATGATCCAAAAGAATAATCTTGAAATTCAATAGCAAGAAAACTACTTGACATTGTGGGCCGGAGGCCAGCAAACGTGGGGCTTTCATTGAATGCGTGGGAAATGGGGCAGGCCTGGCATTTAAAGGGACAGGGTGCAATCCTCCAGAAAAGAAAAGCCCTCATGTATGATTTGCTTACTTGGAGAAAAAAAATAGACTTAAAAGTTTTCTCTAAAGGATCTTTATTGGATCAACTATTTAAAGCATTGAAAGACACCGAGTGAATTTTTCCTAACTCCCCCTCCCACACTCCCTGGTCTTCTCTTGTCTGAAAATTATTATGGAGTAAAATGGTTTATAACAGGAGAGAAACAGCTTTTCAAATAAAAGTACTTTGTAGACTGTTCAAATGGAGTGTAATTCTCTCTGAAACTGAGCACTTATTATTTTGTTTATGTAGCCTTTTGAAAGGTGGGGGTAGAGTGAGGAATGGGGGTGTCCTAGGGACCTGGGCTTTAGAATTTTCTGGTTTTTTTTCCCATGTCTGAGTTTTCCTCCCCCATTGACTCATGAATCCCCTCTTCCCCCTCCACCACCTCCCACCATCCCTCAATAAAATAGTATTTGAAAGACTTGAGTGACCAGTCCTCTGTTCTGGCTTCTTGCTTGGGGCAGTAGTGTGCTGTTTTGAATGGGTGGTCTTGAGTCTCCATGGGAGATTTTACAGGCAGTGGGCTCTGGGTCCACTGAGTGTATTATATTGAATATGGCCAGTTAAGTTCCCAAGCTATAGAAAGAACAGAGATAGCTTTACACTGCTGAATTCCCACTGGTAATTAGGAGAAAAACCAATTTGTTTAATTGTGTTTGAAGAATTTATGGCTTAAGTCTACAAAAGTGGAGGACATTAACTTAGTATTTGGGATTTACTTTTTAAAACAAACCGTGATATGTAAATTGAGGACTGTCTATTAATATGTGTATTTTAATTCATAGTTTTTAAACAGTTTTCAATCCTGTAGAAAACCTGTTAGAGCCTCATTTCTCCTGCACGAGGTAGCATTGTACAGTGATGTGATCTTCACAGTAGGAAGTGAGTCTGATATCTTCTCAGGAAGCATCTCCTATCTTTGGCGTGTAGCAGAAATGCACAGTGCCCTAAAATGAAGCTAATGTTCTGCCAAAACCTTCGATGGAGTAAACCGTATTAGAATTATTATACATTAATACTGGATTAAAATTGACTTTTAGAAAAGAAGAACCTCCTTATGCACATAAACATAAATGAAGTTATGTGTTTAACCTACACATCATAAGTATCAAAGTGTGAGTGTGAAGTTATGCCTGTTTCCATGTAGCTTTATTTTAATTTATTTCAACTCTTTTTTTTTTTTTTTCCTGTGTGAACCAGTGGTTGCTAGCCATAGTGGAACATAATTTTGTTAAGTCACTGATTTCTTCTTTCCTTATTTACGTACTTCAATGACTTGATTTATGAAGAGTTCTGGATTTCTATTTAAATAAATGTCTGTTCTTCCTGATTAGGTGAAATACTTGTTTTTCACAGAGTAAATACAAAAGACTTGAAGGATCAATCAGTATCTCATAAGTGTCAGTGAGACTGGGTGATGGTCTGTAATAAGATGAGTTTTGTGTTCATTTTAAATCCGGTAAGTACTTTTAGGTGGAAGATTCTAGGCCTCGAGGAACCGACTTTGTTTCTTCATAAGAATCATCGCACAGTGTATTAGATCATGTAGACATGGCACAAATTCTGTAGTTTCCTTCACTGATAGAATCGGAGACCTGTGGCTAAACATTTTCCAGCAGTAGCGGCTAAATGTTTGCCTTTCCCCTTTTAGCTCAGTTCTGCCCTTGAACAGCTAAAACTCTTCCTGGTAGTTTTTATAAGTGGTTTTAAAGAAACGATAGCTATCTGAAGTTTATCTCATGCAGCCAGCATTTAGAAGTTATTAAGGTTGTCTACACACACAGAAAGACACAGCTCTCATGAATACACAGGAAGGTAGACATTAAAGATTAGTAAAAATTGGCTTGTCAAGAAAGCGTACTGAGTGAGGAATGCTTTTATTTTCACTGTCCCTTTCCTTGGCTGAAGATGAGATCGTCACGACCTGGTTACCCGGCCCGTGCTACCTTGGATGGCTTTGTAAAGCATGGTTAGGCAGCTGCTCGAGGTTTTGCGTGGCCTTACTCAATACGTTGTTTAACCCCATTAGTTTCGGATGCTGTCATTTCTACTCTGCAGATCAACTTGCTATGTAGGCTGTAGCCTCTGGGCTTGTGATGTGAACTTGTGCCTCTTTGTTATGTTGTATAGTAGAAAATGAGTAATTTAGCACTTGGAGTATGACACATCTCTCGCCTTTTCTGTCTCCGTTTGGGCAGATCTGAGAACTTCAACTCATACTTTCCAGAGTATGACTTTTTCTTCGGCATGCGGATACTGAAAAGGAATTGGGGAAGTTCAGTTATAGTCCTTGGTGATCAGGCATTTTGATGTACTTACTTTTAGGTGTGAAGGGAGAGGAAATACCAAGTCATTGACTTTAAACAAACTCATTTTGGGTTAAGTGTGTAATTAGAGCATTGCCATGGATGTCGTACTGGTCACAATCCCAGCAGTTCTGGGCTTCTCTCTATCTCACGTTTGCATTATTGCTGTAGATCTGAGGGGCAGGGAAGCCCTTAACTGCTAAGGCTGAAGAGGACAAGAGTTGGAAACGACTGTTGTGTGATTAAACCCGTGTGTTTGCCCCGAGGCTCCAGCCATTCCATCTGAATTCGTAGCCTGAAATTGTGGATTTCTTCTCTATTTGAAAATAATACTTCTTAAACATTTTAAGAGTGCCTTTGCCCACTGGCGTGAAAACTGTCGAGAAAGATTATGAGAGGTTTAATGCAAGCAAGACTGAATATGCAGTTCGGTATTTTAAAGAGAAAGTTCACAGCCATTTAACATAAAATTTTACTGGGCTTTTCATTAATCTAAAATAGCTGGTCCATAAGTGCTTTATCAGTGCAAACTGCTCAGCATGTAGACCGAGGGCAGAAGAGTGCAAAAGCCCCACTGCAAATCAGGGGCACAATGCGGACTGCCGGACTTTCCAGCCATCTCCAGCTGGGAGATTATTACAGTTTTTGCAAACCCTTTTCTCTCAAAACTAAATCAAGAATGGTAGAGTCCTGATAAAAGAAGCTTGGAAAAGCCTAACTAATTCTTATGTGAGTTACTTCAAACATACCAAAATAGAATAGAATCAGTTAAATGGTATGGATTAAAGGTTACTTTTAATGCATTTTTGTCACTCACATTGAGGATTTTGTTGTATGTTAATGCATTTTAGACTTGGTTAAAAAGCTCCAGAGGGGGAAATTATAATTAAATTTGAGAGATTACACAATCATGTAGTTATGGAGAAATTTGGTACTAGTCCTAGATGCCAAGCTAAGAAATAAAAGCTGCTCTTTAAGATCAGTGCTGTAAACAGGTGGCTCATATGAGCCGGAAGATTTTGGGTTTCAGTGTGAAGAGCTGTGTGGAACTGCAAGAGCTGACGTGGACAGATGTTAGAAAGCAGTGTAGCTCCAAGTCCTTGCTGTCTGTGTGTGCATAGTAAGTGGGTCCTTGGCTTGATTACTGACGGTACATTCTTGAAAAGAGACAGGTCGAAGTTAGAGGCAGGACTTGGGTAATAGATATAGCCTTCACTCTTTAGGCTTGTGTCTAAAGAGCTCTGCTTCTCTGTAGAGGAAGGCTGGACCCACTGTACTTTCCACTCACAGCCATGTGTGGCAGCTACTTAAGTTGAAATCCTGGCATATCATAGAGCTGCCAAAAGGTGGGAAGAATTTTTTTTTTTAAAGATACATCTTACTCTTTTTTATTGCTGATATATAGAATTAAAGATATGTAGATTAAAGATATATATATTTGCATGTGTGTCAGCTTTAATAATTTTTTTTACATTTGTTTTATGTATCTATGTGGGCATGTGTATGCCATGGCATGAATGTGGGTGTCAGAGGACAGTTTATGGAGTCTGTTCTCTCATTCTGGTCATGTGGATTCCAGGATCAAATTCAGTTCATTAGATTTGGCTGCGAGTGCCTCCAACCTCTGAGCCATCTTGCCATCCCAACAAAAATTTTATTGTAAGGATTTGGGCAGTGGGAGATTACATAATCACGTATGTAATTGCGTAATCATGTATGTAACCAAGATGCCAGATAGGACATTTCTGTCATTGCACTTCACATCTTTCTTATTGCAAAGGGTGTATTGCTAATGCTGCAAATTAGTTGGGCAATCTCCTCACTGCTGCCTGTGGTACATGCATGTGCTGGATGCGTTAGGGGTCTATGCCACCCCACACTGTGGTAATGTTTTATAAGCCCTGAGAGAATGCAGTCCTATTAGTTTATAGGCAAAACATACAGTTGCTCAAAAACTCCTTCTATTGGTATTCTGACCAAATTTAACCTTATTCAAAGTGAATATTTTGAATAGTTTCTCTGGGGTAAGTTATTTTAGTAAATCAGAAAATTTCTCTGAAAGCATTTATTTATCTATTTTTTATGTTTGAAAATGGGCAAAATAGCCTTTATGATTTCCAGGAAGATATTCTGGTGGATCCATACCACACAAATCAGTTTCCCAACTTTCTGGTTCCCCAGCTCAATGCTGCAGAATTAGTTTACATGTATCTTTGTGTACTCCTAGGAGCTGAGGCAGGTCTGTCTTCTGTGTTTCTGTTGTTTCTCAGCAGTGCCCTGAGAACAGTCCTAGAGACTGGCTTTGAAGCTCAGGATAACCTGGTATCAAAGAGCAGTAGGAATTTAGCAGTAATTGTTTTATGGCTGGCTAGAAATCAGACCTATTTGTATCAGCTGCACACAGAATAGCCGTGATTTGACAATTTGGTTCTATTTATGCTGACCATAAAAAAAGAAAAGAAAAAGTTAAAGGGGTATTTTGGAAACAGGAAGTAAGCTGTAAATGCAAATTGCTTCACCATTTTCTCAAAGGAACAAAAAAGGAAAAGGGTTTGGAAGTTTTTATTGAAGGTGTGCCATTGAGGATCTGTCTCCTCTGGAGATGTTTAGTGCCTCACTCAGTAAAGCTATCCCTCCTTTTGTTGGCAGGGCTTTTTTTTTTTTCTTTTTCTTTTTCTATTGCTGTCTGACTAAAATTATTTTCATTGCAGCAAAAGAAACTTTCGGGGAGGAGGGGCAGTATAGTCAGAGAATTTCCAGTTCTACCCAGTAGACATTTATAATCTATCTTCCTTTGGTTACTTAGTTGGGGAAAGAACAAATTGTTGCGTGGAGTGTTTCTGTGCTAATGAAAACTGTACTTTCAACACACCATTTCAGATTCTTACTATGCTGTTCTGGGGTGGGGGGGGGGGGAGGGAGGACAGGACAACTGAGTAGGGGAAGGAGAGGGGTTTGCCAGGTAAGTTTTTAAGGCTCTTGGGAATCAGGAGAAAAAGTTTATGACTTTCTTTACCCATCAGCTGGAGAACTCTTCTGGAATATAAAATGCCTGAATTATTCGTTCCTCTTTTCTACAGTGTATTTTGAACTCAAGGTGGGCAGGATATCAGATATGTCTGTACTTCACAGCACCCAACAGTGAAGTTTGACTGTTCACAGAATGCCTTTCAGAATTAGGGAGTCTGCTGTAAATACTTCATTGTTGTTTTGAATTCTCCACCCCTAGAGCAGTTTGAGTCTGGGGGCAGCAGGGCAGAGAAAAAGCAAACATGCCCGTGTTTAACTGTACTTAAAAGAGAGAGAGAGAGAGAGAGAGAGAGAGAGAGAGAACGAAAAGAAACCCTAGACATGCTTAAAGGGACCCTTAAGTCTTTGCCACAAATTAAAACATGCCTCCGCCTCCTCCTCCTCTTTTTTTTGGTAAACCGTGAAGATATTTCAGTACTGTTGAATTTGCACTGTTGGTTTCCTTCCATTTTAATTTATTTCCCACTGGACTCTGATGCTCCATAATAAGCAGAATCTGCCTCTTTAGTGCCCATTCACATTTCATAGGTACACACTGCAACTTGGAGAAAGTGGAAAATGGCCCAGTAGTAGGGTTTGGCATCTCTCTGAACTGAGGGTGAAAGTTTGAGACTTTTGCTCTGCAGCAAAGATGTAAAATAAGAATTTCTGCAAAGCTGGATGGCACAACAGGTTCCCCCTAGGAAACAGTTGCAGCCAATATGAGAGAAGCAGTGTTCAGGGCCCTTCCTTCTGTAGACTGTGAATGCTCAGAGGACAACAGGTAAAGACCTGGGCCAGGGAAATAGCTCAGGGGGGTAAAGGCACTTGCTGCTGCAAAGCCTGATGACCTGAGTTCAGTCTGGGGTCCCATATGATGGAAGGCGGCTAGACAGAGTCCTGCGAGTTGTCCTCTGACTTCCACAGGTGTGCTGTGGCACACACACACACACACACAC
>CAJQZJ010032443.1:3127763-3195476 GCA_907164525.1 Lophiomys imhausi
CACACACACACACACACACACACATACACACACCCATAAATGTACACATGCACTGTGGCACACACACACACACACACACACACCCCTAAGTGTACACTTGTACCATGACACACACACATCCATAAATGTACACATGCACCGTGTGACACACACACACATCCAAGTGTACACATGCACCATGACACACACACACACACTCAAGTGTACACATGCACCATCACACACACACCTAAGTATTCACATGCCCTGTGTCACACACACATCCATAAGTATACATGAATGGATAAATAAATGTAATGATAAAGTGTGTAGCTGGACGTGGTGGTGCACGCCTTTAATCCCAGCACTCAGGAGGCAGAGGCGGGAGGATCTCTGGGAACTCAAGGCCAGCCTGGTCTAAACAGTGAATCCAGGGCAGTCAGGACTACACAGCGAAACCTGTCTCAGGGGAAAAAAAAACAAACAAACAAACAGAAAAACCAAAAGGCGTGCAGTTACAGATGCTTGCTTGAGACAGGGTTTGTCAGTCCTGGAACTTGCTTTGTAGTTCAGGCTAGTCTATTTGTAAACCCTGGCTCATTCTTTCTCAGCCTCCTGAGTGCTGGGGTTGAAGCTCCACAAAGTGAAGGCTGGCTGGTGAAGGTTGCATTTTTGAAGCATTGGTCCTTTACTCAGCCACTGAGCACCAACGAGGTGCTGGGCAATGCACTAAACAGTGAAGGCCAGAGTAGGAAATGCAGTAAGTAGTTTTGTCTTCTGTAGAGCTTGCCTGGCATCAAGCATGTTTTAAAAAAATTACAGTCCAACATGAATGCTTTTGTAAAGTCAAAAAGCTGTGAGAGAGAAGCTGAGTGGGTTCCTCTTAGGTAAGAGAATTTGAATAAAATATTTCAGAAACTTATAGCTGAACTGACTGATAAAGGACAATTAGCTTGGATTAGAAGTTCACTTAAATCTGCAAAGGGATGTTTTTATCTCTGGTGCTTCCCTTGGAGCTTTCATGCCCCTGAACTCCCTGGATCTGCATGGTAGGATGTAGTTGTACCTAACTGAAAGAGCAGAGAGAAGTTTCTGCTTACTCAGAATATGTGAATCTCACCTAAAACAGGTGTGGTAGCCCAAGACCTAAGATTAAGTAAGGGGCCCGTGAAGCTTATATGTTTAGCCACCAAATGCCCTACGTTGCTGGGAACAGTCCCAGATTGTGCCCATTGTTGATGTCACTATCAAAACTGTTGCTCTATTGATTTTTTTCGGGGGGGGGCAGGTTCCCATGTACCTCACATTAGCCTCTTTAATTAATATTTATTTTTTGAGACAAGGTCTCACTATATAGCTTTGGCTGTCCTTGAACTCCGTATTTATATCATGTGACTTTGAACTCAGAGATCTGCCTGCTTCTACCACTGGAGTGCTGGGATTAAAGCCATGAGACACCATGACTAGCCTGGCCACTATTTAAAAAAAATTTTTTTTTGTTTTTTTTTGGGGGGGTGGGGTTGAGACAGGGTCTCTCTGGGTATCCTTGTCTGTCCTGGACTTTGTAGACCAGGTTGGCCTTGAACTTAGAGATCCACCTGCTTCTGCCTCCTGAGTGCTGAGACTAAAGGCGTGTGCCACCACGCCTGGCCATTACAGAAAGCTGTGGACTGCCATGTGGTGCTGGGATTTGATCCTGGGTCCTTTGTAAGAACAGCCAGTGGTCTTCTCTCCAGCCCCCCCCCCAAAAAAAAATCTTTTGAGACACGATTTTTCAATGTAGCCCTGGCTGTTCCTGTAAGTCTATATAGAACAAGCTGGCCTCAAATTTAGAGATCCACCTGCCTCTGACTCCTTAGTGTTGGGATTAAAAATGAGTTCCTGGTTTACAATAAAAAAACTGTTTTTGTATAACAACATTTGGCTTATTTTAACTTTATGTGTATGAATGTTGGCTTGTATGTGTGTAAGTGCACCATATGGATGCCTTGCACACACAGGCCAGGAGGAAGTGTCAGATCCCCTGAACATGGAGCTACACGCACTTGTGAGCCACCACGTGGGTGCTGGGAATTGGGCCCACATTCTCTGGAAGCATAGCCAGTGCTCTTAACTGCAGAGCCATCTCTTTAGTACCCAGCCTCATAACTCTCTGTGTGGCTGTGGCTGGCCTTGAGCTCTTTTTCCTCTCCAGTCTTCTACTGTCCAATTGCTGAGATTACAGCTGTTTGCCAAAACTCCCAGTTTTATGTGGTGCTGGAATTGACCCCAGGGCTTCATGCATATTAGTTAAGCACTATACTAACTGTGTTGTGTCACCAGCCCTGTGGTCACTGGTGTGTGTGTGTGTGTGTGTGTGTGTGTGTGTGTGTGTGTGTTTAAACATGAGCATGTGATCCATGTGGCTCATATGGAGGTCAGAGGACAACCTTTCCATTCATTCACCTTATTTGAGGTTGGGTCTCTCTTGTGGCTCACCACTGTGTGTGCGCTAGGCTAACTGGCCAGTGAGCTTCCTGTCTGTCTCCTCTCTATAGGGGCACTGGGGATACAGACATGCTCACTATTATGTCTAGCTTTTCTGTAGGTTCTGGGGGAATGAGCTCAGATTGCCAGGCTGGTGCGGTGAGCACTATGCACAGAAGCATCTCATTATTGAGTCTGCTGGACAGGTGGGTATTGGTTGTGTCTTTTGATCATTGAGTGAGATGCTGTCCCTTTAATAACGCCTGACTTTGTTTCCCACCTAAGCAGGAACTATAGCAAAAGAATGGGTTTGATTGTAATTTGGGGAAGAGAATTGGAAACTTTTGTAATTTGCCCTGAATTTTCCTACCAGGCTTGTTGGACAAACACTAAATGTGTCACAGTGTTCCTTTTTATGTAGCTCAGCATTTCTCATAGAGAGTAACTGAACTACCGATGGATTTGATTTAGTGATGATGCTTCACATAGTGTGAGTTCTCCTGTTTGGCGTAGTCTCCATCAGAGGAGGGGAGCATCCTCGGCAAAGGGTGTAGACATGTTCATCTTAAGAATGATAAAGGTGGGGGTGGGGTGGGGAGATTGAAGAGATGGCTCAGTGGTTAGAACACTGGCTGCTATTGTAGGAGACCCAGATTTGATTCCCAGCACCTACATGGCAGCTCATAAGACTCTAACTCAGTTTCCAGAGGAATCTGATGCCCTCTTCTGGCCTTCATGGGTATATAAGTGGTGCACAGACGGGGGTGGGGGGTGGGGGGGTGGGAAGGGGAAGTGGTGTACAGACAAAACACTCACACACATTAAAAAAAAAAAAAAAAAAACTCAATGGTGTCTGTCCTAGCCTAACCCTAACCCTAACTTTTGGAGTTGAGTAGAAAGGTAGAAGCAAGCCAAAGACACTGAAGAGCTCCTAGGTTTGATGGTCAGGGTGAGCTGAGGTGCTTCATGCTGTAGGCATTAATTCTCTCCCGATTTACGCATCTCTTCAGCATGGCTTCTTCTTTGTATAAAGCTGAGACAAGGAATGGGAGATGAGCTAGTCAGTCAGCAGGGGGATTATTTTCACACAGTCGGGTTGAGTTATGGTTCTGAGAAGGTATGGGGCACGGTGGGGGGAGCCGGACAGTGATGCTGGCGCTTCTGTAGCAGATGTTTGAACTCAGACCTTTTCCTACTCTGCGCTGTTTTTTGGTTTAAGAAGCATTTGGTGCTTTTCTTTTCAGAAACTGTTTATAATGCAACTTGAACAATGCAGTGACATTCTTCAGCTCAAGTTGTTACGAAGCCAAAAATAGATCTGGGCTACAGTTGGACTTTGTGGGACAAATTGTGGTTTGTAGGTTGTGGCTGTTATTTTTCCAACAAATAACTGCAATTTAAAAAATTATTTAGGTGCCGGGCGGTGGTGGCGCACGCCTTTAATCCCAGCACTTGGGAGGCAGAGGCAGGCGGATCTTTGTGAGTTCGAGGCCAGCCTGGTCTACAAAGTGAGTCCAGGACAGCCAAGGATACACAGAGAAACCCTGTCTCGAAAAACCGAAAAAAAAATTATTTAGAAGCAAGGCAAATGTTGCTTGGATTAAAAAAAAAAAATAAAGGACCTGGTTGATTTTTAAAGGTTGCTTTAGAATGCTAACCAGATGTCCAAGTTTAAGGGAATGATTGGAGTGAAAATGTTTTAGCTAAAAACTCTCGGAAAGTGCTCTCAAATAGAAGACTGGACTGCAGTGCCCTTGGGGCTTGAGTGTTGCATTCTCTGTCTCTTTTAGCTCCTCATTTTTTCTTAGTTTTCTTTGGGAAGTCAAAGCATGAAATAGCTTTCAGCGAAAGAAAAGCCAAAGCTAGGGATTACAACACATTCAATCCTTCCTGTCACACTGGTCCAGTGCTGGAGACCAGCATCAGTCATGCTGCAGTAATACCAGATTCAAAGAGATACATAAATTCAGGTAAGAAACATAAAAGTTAAAAAATCAGGAGAGATGAGCTTCTTTGCCTAGTTTAAAAAGAAGTGGTTTCCCGAGACTCTTAAAAGATGAACTGGCAACTTTGTTATAAAAAAACTTATTAGTGAGCGTCTACACATCATCTGGTGAACAGGAAGCAGCTCTTGTTCTAAGGTCCTGGAACTCACTGTGTAGACCAGGCTGGCCTCAAACTCAGAGATCTGCCTGCCTCTGCCCCCCCCCCCCCCAGTGCTGGGATTAAAGGTGTGTGCTGCCATACCTGGCAGGTTGTTAGTTTCTTATGAACAATTACAAAAAAAAAAAAATTACAAAAAAAAGCTATATCACAGTTTTTTACATAAGCCTCGAGGAAATGTTTCATAGAAATGCACCTTTATTATAAGACATTTGAAACATAAACACACTTTAGTAATAGAAAGCTAGTGTTTAACATCTGCTTCTCTGGCTGAGGACTGACTACTCTGCATGACTTACTTTCTTAGACTGCAGGATCAGTAAATACAAATCAGTAGTTTTTGTACGTTTGAAGTGAACAATATGAGGGTGAAATTAGTGAAGTTATTGTACTTAGAATGCCAGAAAAACCTAGGAATACACTTAACCAAATAAGTATAAATTTATTCTCAAATTATAACATATTGTTAGAAAAATGTAAGAAATAGAAATGATTGAAAAATTCCTGTGCTCACTGGTTGGGAGACTGTATTAAGATGCCCACCCTCCCACGTTGGTACAGTTTCAGTAGAATCTCAGAATCTCCCCATGAACTGACTTAAAATTCAGATGTAATCACAAAGGACCCAGAACGTCCAAAATACTATTGGAAAAGAACAAAAAGCTGAGGAACTCACTTCCTACTTTTGAAACTTCAAAGCAACAGTAATCAAAGCAGTGTGCTAGTGATGACTTAAGGAGTGATATGCATCTATGGAGCAGAACTGAGAACCCAAAACTAAACCTGGGCTTCGCGGGAACAGCCGCCGGCTTTTAAACAAACTGTGTTGACAGAACTGGTTTTATGTGTAAACGAATTAAGTTGGAACCCTATTTCTCACTGTACTTAAAATTTATCTCAAACTGAAGTGAAAGTTTTACTTCAAGAAGACTTATGTGGAAGAACTATGGTTATAGAGCTTTTAGAAGAAAACACAGGGGTTCACCTCCGTGACCTGGTGCTGATGAGTGTGAATGAGAACAGAAGCAACAGTGGCAACACGAATACCTGCGTTCCAAAAGACACTGAGTGAAAAGAGTCCCCAGAGATGGAAAACATTTAAAAATCACATTCCATTGTGGAAGTGTCTTTAGAATCTATCTTTCATGACCCCAAGACCAACCAACTAAAAGTTGATAAAGGATCT
Source organism: Lophiomys imhausi (assembly GCA_907164525.1). Classification (NCBI taxonomy): domain Eukaryota; kingdom Metazoa; phylum Chordata; class Mammalia; order Rodentia; family Muridae; genus Lophiomys; species Lophiomys imhausi. The sequence goes on from CAJQZJ010032443.1 coordinate 3,133,558, forward strand.
GAGAAGACTCCTTTTTTTTAGGTTGATAAACAAATGTCTAGTAATTACATGAAAAGAGCACCGTTAGCCAGTAAGGAATGGAAGTCAAAATCATAGTGAGATACCAACTGTATCCTACCTGGCAGGATGACTGTCTTAGGATGTCAGACGCAGGTGCTGTGTTGTTTTGGTGAGGACGTGGAGGAATCAGAAACCTCACTCACTGCTGAGGAGACTGTAAATGCTGTGTGCACTGTGGAAAACAGGTCCTTCAATGGTTAAGTATTACCTGGCAGTTTTATACCTTGGTATCTCTCTCTTGAGATAAAAAAACCACAAGCCCATGCACAAACTCAAAAATGAGTACTTATAATATTGTTTTTAGTAAAAATGGCAAAAGCAAGCTATATGCTTGTTGTCAACAAAGGGAGAAAAAAAAGCTAGCCACAATAGAAGACATTATGTCATTTCTATTTATGTGAATATTCAGAATAGGGAAGTTTATAGAAACAGAAAGCAGTCTAGTAATATGAGTGGTGGTATAGGGTGGTCGTGAACTCTGCAGGGCTCTTTTCTGAGGCAATATGTTCTGAAGTTGACAATTTTAGCTGGTGTACAGACTTGCTGGTACTAAATGGATTGTGCTGTGTAGTATTTCTTTTTGTTTGTTCTTTTGATACAGGGTCTCATTATGTAGCGCTGGCTGGCCTGGAACTTGCCATGTAGATCAGGCTGGTCTTGAACTCTACTTGTCTCTGCTCTGCTCTTTGAATGCTGAGATTAAAGGTGTGCACCACCACACCTGGCCTTACTTGCGTCCTTTGAATATGGTTTGTGAACTATATTTCAGTGAAATGAGTTTTTCTTATAAAAACATTTGCCTAATTTCATTAATAGAAATGTTGAATCCAAACAGTTTCATCATAGTTTTGTATTTGGGAAATAAGTTACTTTGATAGCTTGCCTGATTTTTTGGTACATAAAAGTATTCCAAGGTTTTTGATTCTCTAATTTCTTTTTTTTTTTTTTTTTGGTTTTTCGAGACAGGGTTTCTCTGTGTATTCTGGCTGTCCTGGACTCACTTTGTAGACCAGGCTGGCCTCGAACTCACAGAAATCCGCCTGCCTCTGCCTCCCAAGTGCTGGGATTAAAGGCGTGCGTCACCACCGCCCAGCTTAATTTCTTTTTTTTTTTTATGTTTATTACTTCAGGTTACATCTCCATCACAGTACCCTTTTTCCACCCCTCCCAGTGCCGCCCTCCCACCCTCTACCCCCATCCCTTCTGTCTCACTCCTCCGGAGTGGAGTGTCCCTACATATCAGTCCCCAGCCCCAGTTTAACAGTCATATGAGGGCCAAGAGCCTCCTCATACACTGGGGGTCTACAAGGCAGCCCCACTAGGGCAAAGTGTCTCATTGACAGGTAACAAAGTCTATGTTCCTGTTCCCTTTGATGAATTGGCTGTAGTATAGTTATATGGCTAAAATCCAATTATAAGTGAATTGATGCCATGTGCATCTTTCTGGGTCTGGGTTAGCTCACTCAGGATGAGCTTTTCTAGTTCCAACCATTTGGCTGCAAATTGCATGATTTTGTTGTTTCTGATAGCTGAGTAGTATTCCATTGTGTACATGTACCACAGTTTTTTAATCCATTCCTCGGTTGAGGGACATCTGGATTGTTTCCAATTTCTAGCTATTACAAATAAGGCTGCTATGAACATAGATGAGGAAACGTCCTTGTGGTTTGGTGAGGAATCATTTGGATGGATGCACACCCAGAAGTGGTATGGTTGGGTCTTGAGGTAGAGCTATTCCAAGTTTTCTAAGTTATCACCAGACTGATTTCTGTAGTGGTTATACAAGCTTGAACTTCCACCAGTAATGGAGGAGGGTTCCCCTTTCTCCACAACCTCACCAGCATGTGCTGTCATTTGAGTTTTTTTTTTTTTTTTTTTTTTTTGGTTTTTCGAGACAGGGTTTCTCTGTTTAACAGCTCTGGCTGTCCTGGACTCGCTTTGTAGACCAGGCTGGCCTCGAACTAGCAAAGATCCGCCTGCCTCTGCCTCCCAAGTGCTGGGATTAAAGGCGTGCGCCACCACCGCCCGGCTTAAGTTTTTTTTTTTAATTTTAATTTTAATTTTATGTGTTTTGCCTGCATACATATCTGTGTAAGGATGCCATATCTTGGAGTTACAGACAGTTGTGAGCTGCCATGTGGGTGCTGGGAATTGAACCCTGGTCCTCTGGAAGGACAGTCAGTGCCTTTAACCTCTGAGCCACCTCTCCAGCTCTGTCATTTGAGTTTTTGATCTTAGCCATTCTGACAGGTGTGAGATGGAAACTCAAGAGTTGTCTTAAGTTACATTTCTCTGATGATTAAGGACGCTGAGCATTTCTTCAAGTGTCTCTCAGCCATTAGGGATTCCTCCTTTGTGAATTCTCTGTTTAGCTCTATTCCCCATTTTTTGATTGGATTGTTTGGTTTCTTGAGTTCTTTGTAAATTTTGGATATTAGTCCTCTGTCAGATGTGGTGTTGGTGAAGATCTTTTCCCAATCTGTAAGCTGCCGTTTTGTTCAAATGTAGTGTTTGTTCATATTGTCTAAATACTGCCTGACAGAATTCCTCAGAACTGTAGCTGTTGGCTCTGGTGAAACCTCTGTGGCCATCTCCATCACAACACCAGCTAGCTTCTGCGATAGCTGTTGCTCTTGCTGTTTAATTGGTGGGTGGTCTTACTTCTTACTGCCTTTGCAGCTGTTGTTTTTACTGTTCTTTTTGATGGAGTAAGTCTAAGAGATTGGATTATTTGGTTTCTTGGCATTTAATTTCTTGAGTTCTTTGTAAATTTTGGATATTAGCCCTCTGTCAGATGTGGGGTTGTTGAAGATCTTTTCCCAATCTGCAAATCCTACAGGCGTGCACCACCACAACTGGCTCTTTTCCCAGTCTGTAGGCAGCCATTTTGTTCAAATGATAGTGTCTTTTGCTTTACAGAAGCTTTTCAGTTTCATGAGGGCCCATTTATTGATTGTTGGTCTTAGAGCCTGAGCTGTTGGTGTTCTGTTCAGGAAGTTGTCACCTGTGCCGATGAGTTCGAGGGTTTTCCCCACTTTCTTGGCTAATAGATTTAGTGTGTCAAGCCTTATGTTAAGGTCCTAAAGTGATTTCTTAAAGGAACAATATTTGCTAAGTTGAGCAAGGCCTTATTCTGTATCTAGCTGTTTCTTAAACTTCACTCTTTTTGTGTCTGTGTTTTGTTTCTACTCATTGAAAAAATAAACCTGGAGTGCTCAGTTAGCATCAGTAATGTTCAATCCCCAGTATTGAAAAAGACAAAGCAGTCAGAAAAAGTTCCAGGGTGATAGGAAATAGCAATAGAGACAAGTCATCAATGGTGATGTGAAGGCACTGTTCTAAGTGATTTTCTATCTAAATTTTCACTGTTCTGAGTGAAGTTTAAAATCATTCTATACAGTATGGAAACTATGTTTAAAGGAGGTAATAGTTTAAGCCATGTAGTGGGTTACAGGTTGACTGTGGAACTAGACAGGAACAGTGCTTTGTGGTAGTCTTGGCTAGGCATAGCCTATCTTGTACAAAGAATGTCATTGGCGGTGTCTCAGTGGTAAGAGCGCTGGCTGCTAAGCTTGATGACCCAAGTTTGGTTTTCAAGAAATCCATGGGGTAACTAGAGAGTCAACTTCCGCAAATTGTCCTCTAAACCAACTCTACAGGTTGTGTGCCCTCCCACCTCTCTCTGCCCCCCCCCCCAATTAAAAATAAAACAACTTTGTGAGTACAACCATGCTTTTGATAGTAAGAATTTACTTTAAATACACACTAGGGGGATTGGCTCCCCTCCCCCCCCAACAATTGTGACTGCTCTCTTTTTTTTTTTAAAGATTTTATTTATTTATTATGTATATAGTGTTCTGTCTGCATGCATGCCTGCAGGCCAGAAGAGGGCACCAGATCTCATTATAGATGCTTATGAGCCACCATGTGGTTGCTGGGAATTAAACTCCATGTCTGCAGGCCAGAAGAGGGCACCAGATCTCATTATAGATGGTTATGAGCCACCCTGTGGTTGCTGGGAATTAAACTCAGGACCTATGGAAGAGATGCCAATGCTCTTAACCTCTGAGCCATCTCTCCAGCCCTAATTGTGTCCTCTTAAATCATGTTAGTTCAGTGCAATTGATTGAGTGCACTGAGTTTTGTGATAGTTATATTTATATGGAGTAGGTTTAAAACTGAATTTCATTCCAGAAGCTTTTGTTAAGGACTTTTGGTTATTTTAAAGTTATTTTCCCCTTAGTTTTGCCATTTATTTAAGTTTGTGAATTATAACATTGTTTTTATCTAGTTCTGCATGTACCATATTGTTGCAATGTCCAGAATCATAGCTACTAGGCACACATGACTATTTAAATTTAAATGCAAATTAGTTAAAAATTAAAACTCAGTTTCTTAGCCAATTTTCAAGGATTAATAGTTACATGTAGTTTGTGATCGCCACAGTAGCTCTGGCTGGATAGAGAAATGGTTGTATTTGAGGGCTTGTCTTTATTGTGGAATTAAATGGTTTGTGTGATTTTACTGGAGAGGAAAAATAGGTAAAAATGTGATAAGGCTTTTTGATTAAAATGAACGTCTAGTTATAATTAATATATATGAGAATCTATGTGTATAAATGTATATACATATGTTTAGGGAATTGTTAAATGTCATAGGCCCCCATTTATGAACATGTAATCATGCTTGGTGCATGTGTATCTCATGTAAAAGTGACACCATTCACTATCCTGAAAGCCTTAAGACTTAGGGACAAATCCCCCAAGATTTGAGTTTGTTTCATAAAGTAATATTACTATCCTCACATAAGAAGGGAAGAATCAATTGCTCTGTAGTTTTGCATAGTGATGCCTGGCCTATTTAAATATCCTGTCACCCTTCAGATACCTGATTTGATTATTTTCCCCCAAATGAGAAAATCACATAAGTACTTAAACTTGCAATTCCCTTCCGTCACATAGCAATACCGTCACCTTTATTTTGAAGAAATTGAAACGTGTAATGAAGTGGAGGAAAAATATTACAGGGGAGTCTGGATTCACTGTTAGTCTTTTGCTGGATGGGCTTTATCTCAGTTTATATTCCTGTTCTCCAGTCCTTTAGAAGTAAGTTGCACATACCACGACCTCTCACCCCTAAACGTTTACAACGTTTCTCCTAAGAACAATAATGTTATCCTAAAGAACCCTCTAATCGGCCATCTCATCCAGGGTTTAAAGTTAGCCCTCAAGTGTTGTGCCTCTTTAGCATCCTTTTATCTAGGACATTTCCTTGCCTCCTCTCATTTTTCTGGTCTTGACTTTGACATCTCTTAAGACGCTAGACTCGCTGTTTCACAGATCTTCATATCTGGAGTTGGGAAATCCTTTCCCTACAGAGTGGCTTGACTTGCTTTCTCTATGCCCATGCCCACTTTTCTTGAGAATCGGAGTTAGACCCACAACCAAGTATTTTTAGCTTTAGGATAACTTCAGGAAAGTTCTCTGGGTGTTCTCTCTGTCACTTCCTGTCATGGAGCACGTAGTGGTGATTACTCCAATCTTAGCTTTATCAATTGACTAAAAGTGGCAAAAGCCATTTTACAGATAGTTTTCTTGTTGTAGTTACAAAGTGACTGGGGTGGTAGTTCTGTCTTTCAGATGTCAGGGTCTACAAGGCGCTCATCTGCTTTGTTAGAAGCCTCTATCGATGCTGTATTAGTGCCCATGAATTTGTATTTCTCTGGTGCTGGACGCTGGTGATTTTCCAGGTTCAGTAGCCCATATCCTCAAAAGGACAGCTGCAACACCTATTCCACTTCCTCTGTCACTTTTCCTCATTAACATAAAGTTATTGACAGTTTATATAATGGCACATTTTTCCTGTTTGTGATGTTGTGGTCAGTATATGTAATATAAAAATTCTGTCCATAAATTCTATCCTTAACTTAATTTCTCTAATAATTTCTAAAATGTTTTTTAATTACATGTGTGTGTGCATATCTGTGAGCAGATGCTACGTTTGTGCAGGTACCCAAGGAAGCCAGAGCAGGGGGTCGGATCCCTTGGACCTGGAGTTACAGATAAATGTGAGCCATCTGATGTGGGTGCTGGGAAGCAAACCCTGGTTCTCTGAAGAGCAGCAAGTGCTCTCAACTGCTATGCCACATCTCTGTCCACCTCTCTGTCCTTCTAGTAATCGCTAAAATTTGAGATCTGGGGGTAGGTGCATGGGGAGATAATTCCAGGGTTGGAGTTTTTTGTTTTTTGAGACAAGGTTTCTCTGTGTAACAGCACTAGCTGTCCTGGAACTCTCTCTGTAGACCAGGGTGGCCTCGAAGAGATCTCCCTGCCTCTGCCACTTGAGTGCTGGAATTAAAGGCATGTACCACTATGACCAGCCATTACAGACAGTTGTGAACTGCCATGTGGTGCTGGGATTTAAACCCAGGTCCTTTGGAAGAGCAGCCAGTGCTCTTAACCATTGAACCATCTCTCCAGCCCCTGGAGATTGTTTTTAATCAAATGTTTATGACTTTTTAAATTTATAATAATGACACCTTTGCTTTTTCATTTTATGTTTATGGCTTCTGTAGAGTCATGCTGGCTCTGAAGACATTTCTGCTCCTGTAAATGTAGCTGGAGTCCAGGAACATTTGTGAGGTTTTATTAAGTTCTGGGCATGGACGTCAGGAATGCTATCATACTCTTAACAGCTTTGGAAGCAAGTGTTGGAATGTAGCTGTAAAACTTTTGTCTGTGTGGCCTTAGCCTTCATTGCTTCTTCGATTTTATTAGAAGGGGTGGATATGAAGGAAACTTGTCTGAGATTTTGTTGCCATTAAGAAGTAATATAAAAGCTGCTGGGCATGGTAGTGCACTCCTTTAATCCCAGTACTTGGAAGGCAGAGGCAGGTGGATCTCTGTGAGTTCAAGGACACCCTGATCTACAAATCGAGTCCAGGACAGCCAAGAATACACAGAGAAACCCTGTCTCAAAAAAAAACCTTAAAAAAAGAGTTAAAATTCCCAGGATTTAATTTATTATTTGATACACTATATCTTGATCATATTTACTCTTCCTCCCCTGCTCACTTTCCCAGGAATCTCCACAACCCATTCCCCTCCCACCTCTATGTCTTTTAAAAAAATTTTATCCAATTACTGCTCTTTGTGTGTGTGTGTGTGTGTGTGTGTCTGTGTGTAAGACTTTCCACTGTAGCATGGTTTACTCACCAGCAGCCAAACCCCTGAAGAAAGTTGGCTCCGTCTTTCCCTGAGGCCATCACCTTTAAGTAGCTCTTCAGCTTAAGATAGGGCCCTGTGAACCCCTCCTTCAACCCATGCTGGAATATCTGCAGGCTTAGCCTTGTGCTGGCTGACTACAGATACGTTCATGATCGTGGTCCTGTGTCCAGAAGACAGCATTTCACAGCATTTCAGCCCATAGTCTGGCTCTTCCACTCTTCCATTCTTTCTGTCCCATCTTCTGTGATGATGCTCCCTGTGATGTGAGGGCAGTGTAGGGGACGATATAGATAGTGTGCATTTGGAGCTCTGCCCATGCGAAAAGCAGCTTTTCTGACAAAGAGTGGCACTTAACCAACAAAGAAGGGGGTAAGACCAGTAGCCTCGGGACAATGTTAGAGCTGATTCTTAATCTTAGAATGGTAGACCAAACCTGCGAATCTTACAGAAGAGAATTTGACTTTCAGGAGAGGCCTGGCTAGTCCTGACTACATTTTTTGTACACTTTGTTTGTGGTATTTATTAAGGCATTTTAAAGACTTTCTGGCCACACACACACACACACACACACACACACACACACACACACTCACACCCCTCTTCTATTTTAAGAGTATAAGTGTAGACCCTGGCACAGTGGTGTGATCCCAGCACTCAGGAGGTGGTAGATGGATGGTATCAAGCTTGAGGCCGGCCCAGACTACACTGAGGCCCTATCAATGTATACCTGTAATCCTAGCCCTTGGGTGGCAGAGGTAGGAGAATTGCTGCAAGTTTGAGGTCAGGTTGATTTATATAGTGAAGTCCAAACCTGCCAGGGCAAGATAGGGAAACCCTGTCTCCCCACCCACTTAAAAGGGGCATGTGCGTGGGGTAGGGGTTATGGGTCAGAAGTAACCAAAGGATAGAGTTACAAGTTAGGGTGGGTTGTAAGGTTAAAAATCATTTGCTTATCTTCCATTTTATGTTATTGAGAGTAGGCAAAATGCTCACTATAGTTTTGTTTTTTATGTAAATCTTAATGCCACCTTGGAACAACACTTTGTAGGGATTACTGACTCATCAATTTCTCTTCATATGCTCACTTTATGTGTTTTGCGTTCTTTTTCCATTTGGGAACTTGTTTTTGACTTCTTCCTCAGAAAAACTACCCTTCACATTGTTGCCACCTAATGTTTTTTAAAAGTCCACATCTAGTCATTCATTTCTTTGGTTAAGCACCTGTCTCTTAAAATGTTTTCTCTGTGGAGGAAAAAAAATTCATGTTCGAGCTACTCCTGCAGGGAGGAGCCTGAGGCTGAACACAGCCTGGTCATTTCCAGATGATGATTCTTAGTTTCATTTGAGACACGGTCTCTCTATGTAACCCTGGATGTACTGGACTTACTGTGTAGACACTGTTCTCTTGAACTCACAGAGATTAGTAGTGTGCATCAGCATGCCAGATGATTCTTTGTTTAAAAATATCTTGTAATTCCAAGGATTTGCGTAACTTTCCCTATTCAGTCTAGATTTTTTTTCTCCTCTCCATTCAACAATTCATCTGTCACTTTGTTTTTGTTTTTTAGGTTTCTTGAGACAGGGTTTATCTGTGTAGCCCTGGCTGTCCTAGAACTTGCTTTTTAGACCATGCAGTTCTAGAACTCACAGAGATCCGCCTGCCTCTGCCTCCCGAGTGCTGGGATTAAAGGCGTGCGCCACCACGCCCGGCAATTACAGACAGCTGTGAACTGCCATGTGGGTGCTGGGATTTGAACCAGGGTCCCTGGGAAGAGCAGCCAGTGCTCTTAACCTCTGAGCCATCTCTCCAGCCCCGTCACTTTGTTTTTAAAGTGTTGGGGATTGAACCTAGGGCCTTGGGCATTCTGAGTGTATGTTATACCAACTGAGCCTTCACAGATAACTTTGTAAATGTCTCTTTATCCATTTGTCTTGTGGGCTTGGCCAAGTTCTTCTGTGGAAGTGTTTGCCCCCACACCTCTGGTATTACCGGCTGGTGTCCAGTCAGCCATCTTTTATTAAAAACCCAGCCTGCTGCAGGCTGAAGAGACTTACCTACTAAAATAGAGTCTTCAGAGTGAAGGCTGGGAGTACTCTGATAACTGGTGCTTGCATGCCCGAGTGGTGCAGCAATGGCTGTCTTCTCTGTCTAGGCCTATAGCCAGAAGAAAACAAAATGGATAGGTTAGGAAAAACAGTGAACTAGATTTTAAGAAGGAAAAGGCACTTCTGTTAGTAAAACATCAACATTATTTGAAAGGTAATTGTGTTTGAAGATATAATTTAAAGACCTGTAATTTCAAATGTTAGAATTATGATATATTACTCTGAAATAAATTCTGTTTTTTTTTCTGTGTGTGTGTGTGTGTGTGTAGGGGCTAGGGTATTTAGATATCCTTTGTTCACTAAGAAAATGTAAGAATAACAGTTAAGGACAGAGGTCCTCTGTGCTTAACATTAGTCTAAAAAGGTCTTATGTCTCTTGGGAAGGCAGGACTGATATTTTTCCTTTATCCTGGTATCTTGGATACTTACAGGGTAGGAAAGTTGGTGCCCACTGAGATTGATGTAAATGTGAAGGCTTATTAGTAAGCTAGAGAGGCTGGTGGTAGAAAAGTTGAAAAAGGATTTTCTTTTTTTTTTTTAAGATTTTTATTTATTTATTATATACACAGTGTTCTGTCTGCAGGTATACCTGCAGGCCAGAAGAGGGCACCAGACTTCATTGTGGATGGTTGTAAGCCATCATGTGGTTGCTGGGAATTGAACTCGGTACCTCTGGACCAGTAGTCAGTGCTCTTAAACTCTGAGCCATCTCTCCAGCCTGAAAAAGGATTTTCTAACAGCTGTAATAGGTGATTTTGTAAATGGGCTATTTGTTATCTACAAAGTGGTAGTCCCTGGCAGTGCCCAAGGCAGAGGATTCCTTGGAAATCAAGTTAACACCATGGTCTGGAACAGGCATGCTACTGCAGACGGAACTCAGAAAATACAAGCCTCCAAGAGACCCAATCCTTCAACCTTTTAAATAAGATATTGTGTGCTCCAAAACTACATTATGAATGTTTTCCTTAGTGCTTGGAAAGTAGTCACTCCTCCATGCCTTGTAATTCAGGTATTCTTGTCAGATGGAAGGAGTAGGTGCCATCTTTGTCTTGGAGATGGAGATTCTGAGTTTGAATCCTGGTTCTCCAATCTGCCAATGACCACATGCTGAGCCTTCCCTGGCATCCAGTAGATGATGCTTTCCAACTACAAGAGGGATCAGCTAGCTTTGACCAAGTAGCTTGCGAAATGGTGGTAACAGAAGGGAATTAAAAAGAGATTGTGTGATTCATCATAAATGATAAAATGCTAGGATATCAATGACTTAGAAGTTTATTATTGTGTGTTATCTCCAGAAGAACTGTTTTCCAAATACTCTGGTTTAGAGTTGATTATAGCTGAATATTTTTGTTGTGAAAGAAATGTTAGTTTTTTTTTTTAAATCTTTTTTGTGTCTTATTGCTATACTCAAAAGTTATCTGAAGGGCTGCTTGGTCCTCAAGTGGATCCCCTAACAGTTGGCACAGGAACTGTCTCTGACTTGGTCTCTGGATCCCATTTTCCTAGCAGAGCTGCCTTGTCTTGCCTCAGTAGAAGAGGAGGTACTTAGTCCTGATGCAGTTTAATGTGCCGGAGTGTGTTGGTACTGGGAGGGGGTTGGGATATGGGGCAAGTGGGTGGGAGGTTGGGAGGGTGGGACTAGGAGGAGAGGAGGGAGAGGGGTTGTGATTGGAATGTAAAATCAACAAATAAATTAAAAAAGAGAACAAGAAAGGCTAATTATAAGGGGATTAGGAAGGGCTTAATGTAGGCAATAAATATGAGTTATGAAGGAAGTTATAAAACTAATTGTTTTTCTAGTCCTAACTTTGTCATGGAGTTTTCATTTTTGGTGGTGAATAAAAGGCAAAAATATATTTGATACTAAAAAAGTCATCCTTATAATTATGAAGTTATTGGGAAATCATGTCTTCAACATGCCTATATATTGACACTGTGCAATAATTAAAATATCAACTGTGAGCTGGGCAGTGGTGGCGCACACCTTTAATCCCAGCACTCAGGAGGCAGAGGCAGGCGGATCTCTGTGAGTTCAAGGCAGCCTGGTCTACAAAATGAGTCTGGGACAGCCAGGGCTCTGTTACATAGATAAACCCAGTTTCAAAAAAACCAAAAAACCAAAACTGTGTTATAAAATGTTTGTGAAATTAGTGTGCTATCACTATTTCATCTCAAACTGTAGACCCATTCATTCCATTTAGTTTGTAGTTGATATTTTGCTAAAAAATTATCTGGTTATTACCTAGAAAATTGGAAGTAAATTAATTTATCAGATCGTTTACTTAGAAAAGAATAGTATTTAGAAACAGATTGTATTTTTCATTTTAAGCCATTTTCTAAAATAAAGGATGTAGAGGATAAGTAATCAAAGACAATATTATTCAGAAATACTTTTTTTTTGTTTTTTCGAGACAAGGTTTCTCTGTGTGTCTCTGGCTATCCTGGACTTGCTTTGTAGACTGTGAGTTTGAGGCCAGCCTGGTCTACAAAGTGAGTCCAGGACAGCCAGAGTTGTTACACAGAGAAACCCTCTCTCGAAAAACCAAAAAAAAAAAAAAGAAAGAAAGAAAACCAAACAACAAACAATGAGGTACTGCTACATTCCCATGAGAATGCCAGAATGATAAGGGTTGACAGAGACCTTATTCGCTGTGGATGGGAATGCAAAATGACACAGGCACTTTGGAAATTTCATAAGAGGATAAACATATTTTTACCATATGTTATAGGATAAGTATTTCCATTCTTTCTAAATTCCTATGTTGAAGCTTTAACCCACAGTACGAAGATGTTTGTATGCAGAACTTATGGAGGTAATTAAAGCTAAATGAGGTCATAAGGGTAGGGTCCTAATGCAACACATCAGAATCCTTATGAGTAAAGTCAGGATGCCTTGTACCATAAATATAGCCAGTGTTTTGTTTGTCAGTTACAAATAAATCCAGAAACACACACACGTGGGTAAAAGGAATGGTAAAGAGGCCTTCTGTCATTGCCATTTGAGGATATAGCAGTCATCTACAAGCTGTCAGATCTGGTAACACATTGATCTTCCACTTCTTTTTTTTTTTTTTTCTATGTCTTTTTTTTTTAATACTTCATTTTTTTTTCTTCAAGTTACATCTCAGTAACAAACCCCTCCCTATTCCCCCTTCCTATCCTGCCCTTCCACCCTCTTCCCCCCAGAAGTTTCCCCTTTCAGTCCAACAGATGGTTCCTTTTGTAGAAGGAACGATCTTCCACTTCTTAGCCTACAAATCTGTTAAAAGTAAAACCATGTAGTTTAAAATACCCAGTATAGGCTGGGTATGGTGGTGCACACCTTAAATCCCAGCACTTGGGGCAGAGGCAGATGGATCTCTGTGAGTTCAAGGTCAGTCTGGTTTACTTAGTGAGTTCCAAAACAGTCAGAGGTACACAATAGAGAGAACCTGTCTCAAATACAATAAAATAAACCCAGTCTACGTGTTTGTCATGGAATGCTAATACATAAACTGGTAAACAGGTTCAGAAACCATGATCCCAAAATCTTTTTTTTTTTTTTTGTTTTTTTTGTTTTTTTCGAGACAGGGTTTCTCTGTTTAACAGCTCTGGCTGTCCTGGACTCGCTTTGTAGACCAGGCTGGCCTCGAACTCGCAAAGATCCGCCTGCCTCTGCCTCCCAAGTGCTGGGATTAAAGGCGTGCGCCACCACCGCCCGGCTTGATTCCAAATTCTTAACCAGTTGAGTTGGAAACCTCCTTCTCTCTGATGAAAATATGTGAGTGCTTATAACATCTGTATTCATAATTACCCCAAAGTTGGAAACAGATAAAGTGTGGTACTTCAGACAATGAAATATCATTCAGCAATAAAAATAAATACCATATCATGGAAAGACATGGAAGAACTTTAACTGTGTGTTGCTAAGTGAAAGAAATCTGACATTCAGAGAAGATAAAACTGAAGACATTGAACAAATCTGTGATTCTGGGGCTTGGCTGAGCATGGGAGGGTGATGGAGCATATCAGAGTGTTAGGGTGCTCAAACTGTTTTGTGTAATAACACAGTTATGCTCTTTTCAGGAACTGCAAAGTGAGTATGATATTTATGAGTTTGTAGTGTGCCATTGTTGATTGTAGCAGATGTGTTTTCATAATGCAAAGTATTAACAGGGAAGACTCAGTGTTGAGGTGGAGGGAAAGATAGAACGTATGTGAACCCTGTGCTTTTGGTCAAATTTTTTGAAATGGGGTGGGTAGATGGCTCAGCTGTTTTATTTATTTATTATTTCTTCAAGTTACATCTCAATCACAATCTCCTCCCCACTCTCCCCTCCAGTCCCACCCTCCCACCCTCTTCCCCCTCGATACCCCATCCTCTTCCCCCTCTTCCCTTTTTTTTTTTTTTTTTTGGTTTTTCGAGACAGGGTTTCTCTGTATAACAGCTCTGGCTGTCCTGGACTTGCTTTGTAGACCAGGCTGGCCTCGAACTCACAGAGATCTGCCTGCCTCTGCCTCCCAAGTGCTGGGATTAAAGGCGTGCACCACCACCGCCTGGCACCGCTTTTTTTTTTAAGTTTAAGATATATCTTTTTCCTCCCAACAGCTCCCCCTTTCAGTTCAACAAATGGTTCTTTCTCTTATAACAATAAATACAATACAAAACAACAGAAATAAATAGGCCACAATTATGAGAGTTATATGGCTTAGCATACATTCCCAATGTCCAGTCCATATGTATTTGGCACTTGACCTTAAAATTCTACTATCTAACCATCTCTTTGAGTTTAAAGTTCTATATCTAACAGCTTTCATACTAACTTGCCTCACAATTTTAAAAACATCTTCTTAGGGGGGTTGAGGGGGAGGAGGGTGGATGGGACTGGAGGGGGGAGTAGGGAGGGAATTGTGATTGAGATGTAACTTGAAGAAATAAAAAATAAATTATTAAAAAAACCATCTTCTTAAATCCAGAACACCCTCTTGATTCCTAAACAGCTCAAAATTTAACTATGAGACTCTAGCTATCTATTCTTCAACCACCTCAGAGACCTGAGGGGGATAAATATATCTGATTATATAGGAAGTGCAGGGCCTGCAGCTTCCAAAACTAAGAAATGACATACCACTGGCTGCCTGGACAGTTCCCATTTTCTCTCCATACATTACAGCATCAATCTTCAGCTATTTGGCCCCGTTTCTCCAACAGACATTGATTGTAGAGCAGGAATTATGAAGGACTTGCCTACCCTGTCTTGGCAGAGTAGGCTGTCGACTTACCTGCTTCCAAGTTTTGTCCTTTTTGGACGACATTCTGTCTGCAGTTGAAGCAAGGGGTTTTTCATGCCAAGAGATAGGCTTGCCACTAATTCAACCATCTCACACTGGAGATTCTTCGATGCTCATCTTCTACTTGGAGTAGAATAGGGGGTGCTGTTAGGAGCTGACATGTCTTGATATCAAAAAATCTAAAGTTAAGAAAACATCTTTGAATGCCATATTCTGCAGATCTCTTGAGGTTTTTGAAGATGCCCTATCTATCTCTTATATTTAGATAAGCAAATATTGCTTGTCTCTTAGCAACTTGATTTCTGATTAGCTTAGAGAATAACTATAATAGACTGTCATAGTACCAACAAAATGACAAGCATGCATGACTATTAATTTGCATTTCTTAATTTTCCTAAACAGTTTATGACAATTGGTAGCAAAAGGCCGAAACTTCACATTTCATTTTTTCCCCCCTAACCCTTCCATCCCACTCCTCTGGAGTGGAGTGTCCCTACATAAGTCCCCCACCCCAGTTCAGAGGTCATATGAGGGCCAAGAGCCTCCTTATGCACTGGAGGCCTACAAGGCAACACCACCAGTGAAAAGTGTCTCATTGGATGGCGCAGTTGTTAAAGAGGACTGTCCGCTCTCCCAGAGATCCCAGACTCAGGTCCCAGCAGTGGCAGGTTAGTTACATGTGTCTGTAACTACTCCAGGGGATTCGATGCCATCTTTTGACCTCCTTGGGTACCAGTCACTCTTTTGTTGCACAGCTGCATATGCAGGTAAAACATCCATATACATAAAATAAAAATAAATAATAACAAATCTCTAAAATTTTTTGAAATCTCAAATGTTCTAAAATGTACATATTATTGATTTCAATTTGTTTTCAAAAGGATTGGAATTAAGGAAACTAAATTAAAATTTTTCTTTGCAGTTGGGTTGGGAATCCCAAATAAGATGTGGGCTTGGAACATTCCTATAATCCTTGCACCTAGGAACCAAAGGTAGGAGGATCTGGTGAGTTCCAGAGTTCAAAGTCAGCTTGGGCTGCATAGTGAGACCAGGTCAGAGAGCAATAAGGAAGCAAGATGGAGGATGAAGGTAGAAGGAAGAATGTCCCTTTGTTGTTGATTATCATTTAGAGAAAGAATGAAAGGTAATGGTATTTTTTTCTACCAAATTGGAAAAAAAAATCTGTGATGAAATGTTGATTATGTCTTGTTTCTCTGGTACCTGTTGGAACTGTGTGTTGTTTCCCATGGACTGTGGAAGATCAATAGTGTTTCTGTAGCTGCCATGGGGTTCTGGGCAGTTCAGTCTGGGAGCTGCCAGCCCTGACAGCTTGAGCGGTTTGATCAATCCTTGTTCTGCATCTTGAGACCTGCCTTTTAGATGTGTTTGGAATGAGAGCCAACCACTCAAGAGTTAAAAGAAGTGCATGGTCTCCTTTAGTTAAAAAAAAAAAAAAAAAGTTTCAAGTGAATTTCTAGTGTGAATTAAGGAGACTTACTTAGCCTGCCTTTTTAATCATTAAAGTGGCCTCTTAGAACTTCTGATTTAATGAAAAGATAAAATTGTTTTATAATTAGCAGATCAGAGCACTAGTGGGGCTGATGTTTACATTGTCAGTATGTAAATGAAACTTCTAAAGGGATTGAAAATAATTTGTTTAATATCTCTTTAATTTTGTTTATCTAATTCCTTTGCTTAAAAATCTCTCCCCTTCTGCTTTTTGCATTGACAGTACAAAGGTAAACTTAACTTATCACTCTCCCTTGTATCAGGGAACTTGGCAAACAACAGTGTTAATTGTGGAGGTTTACCATATTTAAGTCAGACTGAGTCACCCATACTTTAAAAAAAAACAAAACATGATCTTGAAACATTGTCTCACTAACTCTAAAGCATAAATGATAAATGAATCCATTGATAAATTTTAAAGAAGCATCAGAATTGGGTGTATCCATTGTAATCTTACAATAGGATTTGGGAATATTCTTCTGTGTAAATTAACAAGGGCACTGTTGCCTTGCTTGCATAGCTCCTTTGGAAGTACAGTCACAAATACTTGTGTTTGTGAAGGATTGCTTCCAGAACCTCCAGCCCCATACCAAATTGTGAGGGTGCTCATGTTGCCTATATAAATGGTGTTGAATTTTCATAAAACTTGTACATACACTCTCCCATTAAAAAAATCATCTCTAAAGCCGGGCGGTGGTGGCGCACGCCTTTAATCCCAGCACTTGGGAGGCAGAGGCAGGCGGATCTTTGTGAGTTCGAGGCCAGCCTGGTCTACAAAGCGAGTCCAGGACAGCCAGAGCTGTTAAACAGAGAAACCCTGTCTCGAAAAACCAAAAAAAAAAAAAAAAAAATCATCTCTAGATGACTTGTCCCTAATACGATGTCTTAGTTATTTCTCTACTGCCTTGACAAAACACCATGCCCAAGACAACTTATAAAAGAAAGCATGATATTTGGCGCTCATGGTTCCATAAAGTTAGAGTTCATGACCATTATGATTGGGAACTGGTGGGTTGCTGAGAGCTTACATCTGGTCCATAATCAGGACCAGATAGCTAATGTAGAATGGCATGGTCTTTTGAAACCCTGCAGTCCTCCCACAATGACACAGTTCCTCCAACAGAGCCATATCTCCTAATTTTTCCCAAACAGTTCCACCAAGTGGGACCCAAATATTCAAATATATGAGCCTGTGGGGACCATTCTTACTCAAACAACCACATACAATATATGCTAAATAGTACAATATAATATGCTACAGAGGGACCTTGCTGGCAAGAAGTGGGAGGGGTATAAGAGAAGGCTGTATGGTAGAAATGACAAGTACCTTATAAACATGGATGGCGTTGTCGGAGAATTAGAAGAAGCTGTCCAAAGTATCTTTTTTTGTTTTGTTTTGTTTTTGTTTTTTCGAGACAGGGTTTCTCTGCTTAACAGCTCTGGCTGTCCTGGACTCGCTTTGTAGACCAGCTGGCCTTGATCTCGCAAAGACCGGCCTGCCTCTGCCTCCCAAGCGCTGGGATTAAAGGCGTGTGCCACCACTGCCCGGCCCAAAGTATCTTGAGAACTTTTTTCACCAAGAGTCTCAGCTCTTCAGTGGTTACTCCCAATTAGAATTGCATCAAGACAAAACAAAACCCAAAACAAAAACAAACAAACAAACAAAAAACAACTGGATAGATTTCATGGGAGAGTATCTTCCAAAAAGATTTGTCCTGAGGTTCACACTGAGCTTAGTAAAAAGTTATGTTGATTTATAGACAAGGGTTAAATGTAACTCATGACTGACTTTGTGATGGGCATGCACGCCTGCCAATGAATAGGACAGGTAAGCTGTGTATAATGATAGGTTGAGCTGTGCCAGAGCCCTGGGGTCTTGCTCAGGCCACAAGCCAGGGCTCTCTATTTAATGGGCTTCATTAGCTTAACTGGAACAGCACCCAGTGCTCCCTGCTCACCTCATGGAAGTCTAGTGAGATTTAATTAGTTCTATTTACACAGGCTATCTGGGCTGACATCTAACTCTAGCCTGGAGCCACCTTTCTCTGCCCAATTTACAAAAGAACAAAAGATAAGGCCTGGCATGGTCGCACCCAGTGTTTTGGAGGCAGAGGCAGGTAAATCTGAGTTCAGGGCAAACCTAGTCTCAATAGTAAATTCCAGGGCAGCCACAACTACATAGTGAGAAAAACAAACAACAGCAACAACAAGACAATTAGCCAGTACTCCCCGACTAGTTCACAAACAAATAAAAAGACAGAAAAAAAAAAAACCCAACCAATAACCTGATAAAAGGTAGTTCCTGCCGGGTGGTGGTGGTGCACTCCTTTAATCCCAGCACTTGGGAGGCAGAGGCAGGCAGATCTTTGTGAGTTCGAGGCCAGCCTGGTCTACAAAGTGAGTCCAAGACAACCAGGGCTACACAGAGAAACCCTGTCTCGAAGAACCAAAAAAAAAAAAAAAAAAAAAACCACCCCCCCCCCAAAACCAAAAAGAAACATAACAACAACAAAACCAAAAGGTAGTTCCTTGTCTTTCCTCACTCTGGAGTGTTGGAGGAGAAGGGGACCTGCCCATGGTTCTGGTTCCCTTAGTGGTACAGCTAGACAGAGGCCTTTCTTTAGATTTATTTTATTTATTTATTTTATGCATATGTGTGTTCTATCTGCATGTACACCTGCATTCCAGAAGAGGGCACCAGATCACATTGTGGATGGTTGTGAGCCACCATGTGGTTGCTGGGAATTGAACTCAGGACCTTTGGAAGAGCACTAGGCAGTGCTCTTAACCGCTGAGCCATCTCTCCAGCCCGACAGAGGCCTTTCTAACATCTATTTTCATGCCCTGCTTTTTCCATTGCTCCTACTTGGCATGAGTCCAAGACTATGTTAAGGAAGAGATTGCCCTTGTTTTAACCACTGGACTCTACTTTCTCATATTTTCCTACTTTGTAGTGTCATAGAAAATTAAAACATGTCCTATAATGACTTTCATCAGCTCCCCCCCCCCACATTTTTTTTTCCCTGTGTAGTCCTGGCTGGCCTGGAACTCTGTAGATCAGGTTGACCTTGAACTCACAGAGATCCACCTACCTCTGCCTCCGGAGCGCTGAGATCAAAGGCGTGCGCCACCACGCCTGGCTTTTTTTTTTTTTTTTTTTTTTTTTTTAAGGATTTCCTATTTGTCAGGATTGTTATGAGAAGTGAACTGTCCCCTTAAGTGCACACTGTAAGCAGAAGTGTAATAAACATAGTGCAGGTCATGTCTGTCACTTTAAGTTGCCTAGTAGCTATGTGTAAAAACATAGAAAGAAATAGTTAAAGTTGGTGTTACTGAGTCAACTATATTATGTGGATATGTCTGTGTGCGCATCTGCTCATATGTATGGGTGCTAGTGGAGGCCAGAAGGAGTGTCTGATACCTTGGAGCTCGAGTTTCAGGGGTTGTGAGCCATAAGATGTGGGTGCTGGGAACTGAACCTTCTGGAAGAACAAATTACTCTTAACTGCTGAGTGTCCCTTCAGCCCCATTGATGCATTCTTTTGAGTCAGTGTTTCATTCTGTAGCCCAGGGTAACCCTTAAATTGGATCTCTTTCTATCTCATTTTCTCAAAGTGGTAGAATTATAGACATGTGCTACCATCTCTACACCCAAGGTAATGTGTGTTTATGTTTATTTTGAGACAGGATCTTCTGCGGCTCAGGCTAGCCTCTCGTGGGTAGCATTCACGTCTTCCCCACTGTGTGTTTTTCTGTTGTGCTGTATTCTTACGACTCCCTTTCTAAGAAATACTCTTTATAAATGATAAGAATGAAAAGGAACTTTCGTTTTTTGTTCTTTAAGTCTAGATTCTCCTTGTGATAACATTGACTGCTCTAATATATTTTAGCAGGGAAGGATTTGATAAAAGGGATTAGGTGCTTAATATAACTTGAAGGGACAGAAACAGCAGGCTGAATTTCTAGGAATGGCACCTAGAATAAAGTTGCAGAGCTGGCCAGTCAAGGAAACTGCAGTGTCTGCTGCGAAAGTCTAGCTGGGCAGCCAAGCAGCTTGTTTCAGGGTCTGCAGTCCATTTTCTGGCTGCTTGGTATGCTTGTCAACTCTGCCTTTTGAAGCTGAGCACTGACTGATAGCACTACAGTGTTGGGAGCTGAGCCCAACCACAGAACTTACATGTAGCTTTCTAATGTTTCCTAGTTAGTTGCCTTAGGCTTGCAACTGCCCTTCAGTGCGCTAAACGGGCTAGAGTGTGTTTTATGGACGAGGCTGCAGTCATTCCCCAGGTAGTTAGTATATTGGCATGAGAGTCAGGAGTGGTCAAGTGAATTTCTTCTGCCTCCAGGGTGTTAGTCCTCTGAGTAACATCCCTAGCTGTCCTGGACTTACTTTGTAGACCCAGCTGGCCTCGAACTCACAGAGATCTGCCTGTCTCTGCTTCCAGAGTGCTGGGATTAAGGCGTGCACCACCATGCCCAACTAGTGTGTTAGTCTCAATGGGAGGGTTTACTAGATTGAAAATTCTATGAACTAAAAATGAAAGCTGTGTTTCCTTTTCTGGAAGGTATTTTTTTTTTTAACCCGCTCAGGTCAATATCTCTGGAAAGATAACAAATTTTAATATTCCTGAATCTAACTTTATCGATTCATGGTTTGAAAGAGCCCAGAGTTCAGGCTCCACAAGTTTAACATGTCAGCGGCGTTCCACTAGTCAAGCTAGTCTTCCTGCCTCTTAATGATGCTTTCGTGCTACTGAATGTGGGGGCCCTCAGAATGAGGGGAAGGGAAGGTTAATTGTTTCTGCCGTTTTCCTTGGGTAACTAACTAGTCAGATCTGAGGATCAGTCGTTACAAAGAATGATGTGCTGTTCAGGAGGGGACAGGTCATATTTCTTAGGCTTGCTTTGGGAGGAGATAATAGATGTGGGACAACATTGTAGAACCTATCCTGGGTCACAGGTTCAGCATCTACACCATCGTGACTCTTGGAAGAACTACCCTCTACAGAACATGTGGCATAAATGAAACACAGTCCTCTCTCAGTGTCTTCAGGGAACCAATTCCAAGATACACTAGGGCCATACAACGCCCCACAGAGAGGGAACTCCAAAGATGCTTAAGTGTTTAAGTGGAATGACATTTCTTTGTAACTCATGTATACCCTCTAGTATACCTGAGTCATACATCACTAAGCTACTTTTAATATGTAACAGAATGTAAATGCTATATATGGTTTTAAATACTGTACTTCTAAGGCATGGGACATGACCTGATGAAGAATAAAAGAAGCCTGGAAATGATTATTACTGATCCTTAAAATTTTCTTTTGACTTGCAGTTGGTTGAATCCACAGATGTAGGACCGACCTGTGCTGACTGAAAACTCAAGCTCTGAGATCAAGTTCAGTTAAACACTATTCATGCTCCTTTGGGTGTACTTGCAGGTCTTTGATGTCTCTCCTGTTGATAAGCAAAGGGAAGACAGTGAATCTTTTTAGTGTGGATGGGCAGCAATATCTTCACCTATTGGCTTGTTAGAGAAGAAAGATCAGTGATCAGAGCGTACCTCCAGTCTGTTGATTCAGATGCCCTGGGCACAGTGCCCTGTGCTCAGATGTCTGCTTTTTCTTTTCTTTTCTTTCTTTTTTTCCAGACAGGGTTTCTCTGTGTATCAGCCCTGGCTGTCCTGGACTCGCTTTGTAGACCAGGCTGGCCTTGAACTCACAGAGATCTGCCTGCCTCTGCCTCCAGAGCGCTGGGATTAAAGGCGTGTGCAACCACGCCTAGCTTAGAAGTCTGCTTTTTAATAAGTCCTCTGTCTTTAATAGTTGATATAAGGACTGAGGGTGCTCCTTTAAGGAGAGGAGAATACTAGACACCTAAGTATCCCAGTCTGTTCTGTGTCACTCCAACCCAATAAACAAATGAACAAAAATCTAATGTTTTATATCATTGGGAAGATCTCTTAAATTCAGTTTCTTATCTGTAAACGGGAAAATACAGTCTTGGCTTTATTGAACACTAATGGAGATGGATGGTTTCTGTCATACTTAATGTCATGTATGAAATGAGTTCAATAATTAGTTACCATTATTATGTATTTTATTTACAAAAATCATTTTGGAAGTTAATTCTGTGTCACCAAGGTTAGGCTTCAGCTTGTTACAGCTTTATTTTAATCTATGTAAAAATTATTTGAATTTCCTTTAGTTTTTTTTAAAGACAGGGTCTCTGTGTTGACTTCTGGATGCCTAGAACTCATTGTATAGACTAGGCAGGTCTTGAACTTACTGAGATTTTCCTGCCTTTGCCTCCCCAGCACTGGAATTAAAGGCATTTGGTGCCACCTGGCTGTTGTGTGTGTGTATTCTTTTGTTTTTTGAGGCAGTTTCACTGTGGTGCTCAGGTTGGCCTTGAATTTTTGCAGTCCAGCAAGTTCTGCCTCACGCTCCAGAGTAGTTAGGTTAGAGAGTAGTAGTTTTACTCTGAACAAGGACTCAGACGTGGAGGAAGTTGTAAAACCCAGCAGTGAGTCATGGACCCTGTTGCTTAATAGTGGAACACCCTACCTTAGATGGGCTGCCATATCAAGCTCCAGTATAAGAGGAAGCTCTTAGCCCTCATGTGACTGATGAACTGAGGGGGTTTGATATATATGGGATCCCCCTCATCTGAGGAGAAGCAGAGGACTGTGATGAGGAAGAGGGAGGGAGGGGACTTTGATCAAGATATAACTTGAAAAAATAAATTAATAAAGACAAATATTTAGGCATAATACTCTGAAAATAAGGTTAAATAAATCTTTAAATTTGTTTCTTTGGCCCAGGGATGATGATGCATGTCTTTAATCCCAGCACTCCAAAGGCAGAGGCAGGCAGATCTCTGTGAGTTCAAGGCCAGCCTGGTCTGCAGAGTGAGTCCAGGACAGCCAAGGATACACAGAGAAACCCTGTCTCGAAAAATTTAAAACAGAACAAAACAAAAAGATTGACAACAAGTCCAAGTCATCTTGCATGGCAGCCTGCAGATACTTCCTTTTTAAAATGTCTTGTTTTAAGTTGACAACAATGATGGTTTCGTTATGACATTTTCACATGTATAGAATATATTGTTATTGTATTTACCCTCCATTAATGTGCTCTCCCCTACTCCTCTGAGACATTTCATTTTGTGTGAATTTGTGTGCTTTTATGAAGGAAAAACTACCAATGTGGGGCGAAAATGGTTGGTTAAGAAGAGGCTTTGTAGTTTTTTGTTTTTAGGAATGGAACCCAGGGCCTCAAGTATGTAGGCAGGTATTTACTGTTGAGCTACATCCCCAGCTAGACACTTTTCAATGTTAATTTCCCTTCAAGTAATAATAATAATAAATAGCTCTTGAGTTTTTGTTGTTCCTAAAACTTCTTAGTGGAATGAAAAAAATCTAGAAGTTGTTATTATTAATTAACATTTAATCGACAAATATTCTTATACTTCTTGGAGTATAATGCAATGCTTTGATATGTATGTGTATAGTGTGGAGTGCTGATATTAACTTAATTAGCATATCTATTGCCTCATGCACTTTTTAAAAAGATGTATTTTATTTATACT
This sequence comes from Lophiomys imhausi, assembly GCA_907164525.1. Lineage (NCBI taxonomy): Eukaryota > Metazoa > Chordata > Mammalia > Rodentia > Muridae > Lophiomys > Lophiomys imhausi. The sequence goes on from CAJQZJ010032443.1 coordinate 3,157,323, forward strand.
CTATGTATATAAGTGTTTTGGCAGCATGGATATATATGTACTGTATGTGTGTCAGTAGAGGCCAAAAGACAGTGTTGTATTCCCTAGAATTAAATATGGTTGGGGGCGTGTGCGTTCTCATGTGTACACCCATACACACACACACACACACACACACACACACACACACACACACACACACCAAACAAAGATAGAGAAATTCAAGCTGGAACTTTATTTGGACCTTTGCTTTGACCAAAAGATAATGTTCATTATCAAAGTAAAGCAACTTTTCAGAGGCCTGGAGTCACTCACAGCTGTTTGCTCTACCGTTAAATAACAGCAGTTTTAAGTTTTAAGTAATAGCTGGAAGGGATTTTTATCTGCAAAACTATGAGATGTTTTCTGGGTTTGTGTTATTTTGTTGGCATATTTACTGTTACTAATGGATTGATATATTCTATTGGCTATGTGGAAAATATACATTGTGGTGAGAAATAAATTAAACAGAATAAGATTTTTAAAAAGACGATCGTGGGCCACCATGTGGGTATTGGGAACTGAACCTGGGTCCTCTGCAAGAGCTGCAAGTCCTCTTAACTGCCCAGCTATCACTCCAGCCCCAATTTCATATTCTTTTTGTAGTGAGAACATTAAAAACTATTTTTAGAGATTTTAAAATCTAGGTACATCATTTTAACCGTGGTCACCAAGATCTGCATGACTTTCTCCATCCTTTGGCCCTACACCAAGCCACCACAGTCCTTGGTTACACCAAGTCACCACAGTCCTTGGTTACTGCCGTCTACAGTTTCACTTTTTTTATATTAGACATTTAAGTGAGATTATACAGTATCTGCGTCTCATGTTTGGTTTATTCCACTTTGTATAATGCCTCCTAGGTCATTTATGTTTTTGCAAGTGAGGAGGCCTTCCTTTAAAGTCTAGTTGATCTATATCTACCTTCGTTATTTATTCATCAAGTTATGACACTGGCCAGTCTGTATCTTGCTGTTGTGAATAAGACTGCAGTGAACACAGTAGTGCAGGTCTCTTGGGGAGAGTATACAAGGTTTCCTTTTCTTTGTATCCTCACCAACGTTTGCTAGCTTCTTGAGTTTTGAAAAAAAGCCACTTTAACATGTGAGGTGCTGTTTCTGGTTTGCATTTCTCTGATGTTAAGTGTTTCTTGAATTCCTCTTAGCTAGTGCATGTCTTAGAAATACCTAGTGATGCCGGGCGGTGGTGGCGCACGCCTTTAATCCCAGCACTTGGGAGGTAGAGGCAGGCGGATCTTTGTGAGTTCAAGGCCAGCCTGGTCTACAAAGCGAGTCCAGGACAGCCAGAGATATTCAGAGAAACCCTGTCTCGAAAAACCAAAAAAAAAAAAAAAAAAAAAAAAAAGAAATACCTAGTGAGGTGTCAGTTCTTTTCCCCTTTTAATAAACTTTTGTTTTTTCTGTTGAGTTTAGTTTCTGATTTATTTTGGATTTTAGTATCCTTTAAGACTTTTTGAATATATTTTCTTTCATTCCATAAGTTATTTTTCACTGTTATTTCCTTTATTGTGCAGACTTTTTTTCAGTTTGATGTAATCCTGTTGGTCTATTTTCACATTTTGTTGCAATTACAAATTATCATTGGAAAAGGAAAAGCTTTGGTTGGCAGTTAGGTGACTCACCTGTGTTTGTTAAGACTTATTAAAAACACACATTCCCCAAGCCAGATAGAACTATATGAAAATAAATTTATGTCCAAAGGGAGGATGTGTGTAGATTACCTTTGGGGTCTTTGTTTTGCTCCTGTGACTGAGTGGCTGCCTTTCTCTGCTGCAAGGACAGGCCTGTTTGAAGTTAATAAGAAGCACCAAGTTTTACTCAAAGTTTCTTAACTTCGTAGGAAATACACTCAGGCAGTTGTGGAGGTAGTTTACACGGTATGCCCATGACTCATCTTCAGGCAGTGAGTGGCTTTTTTCAAGTTAGAATTAAAGGTCAGAGTCCTTAGTCTTTAACTCTGAGATCCAAGTGGGGAGGGAGAATCAAAAGGAGTTTTAAATAAGGGGAAAAAAAGAAGAAAGGAATTTGGGAGGGGGCTGGATCTGGGCCAGTAGGTTTTCTCTGTAAAGGGTTGCTTTTCAGAGAACAGTCAGTATTGCTATGATTTCCCAGAACTGCCAATTTGAAACTTTCTGTATTTAACAATTCTGTTCATAGCAGTTGGGCTTTTGAAGTTCTAATTTTCTTTAAACATTTGATTTCTTTATCATACTGGCAATAACAAACTGAGAGTGCCTTTTTCCATTCATGTCATAAATGTACATAGATGTAAATCTGTTTTGTTATACACATGGTAAGAGTCTTATTTAAGCAAAAATACTTTGCAAGTAGTTAGCTTGAAAACTAAAAAAATTGTAATGGGAGCAGGAGAAATAATTTTCATGTTTGAAAATGTGGTATTTATGTTTAGCCTTACTGATTTTAATTTCACTTATATTGAAATTAGTGACCAACATTGAAAACCTAAAATCCTTTTAGTCTTTAGTTACATTTTATTACTAGCAGGCTAGTAAGGCTGATGGGAGAAAATTGAGACTCTCTGACTTAATTCTTTGGAATTCTGTTGTCACTGTTTAAATAAATAAAGCAACTGCCTGCTGCTCACAGGGTTTTGCCCTGGGACAGATATGGCATCCTGGCATTTTTCATATGCTATCATCAAAGCCAAGGTCTAGAATTTTAAGTGGGAAGTTGGCACTGGCATAATAAAATGCCAAACAAAGCTCATCTGAAAAGTCCAATAAAGTAAAATTACAGCATTGCAGAATAAGAGAGTTCCTGAACTAAATCCCCCAAATTTGAGAATCTTTGCTATAAAGATGTTATTGTGTGGGAAGAGGGGAGGGAAGGGAGTTTGGACTAGCGGTGGGGGGGGGGGGGATTACTCTGATCCCAGATGAGCAGCAGCTAGGCTCTCTGTTTCTGTGAAGGAGAAAGAGTACTTGCTAGTACAGACCCACTGTGTCATGAGAAGAAGCTGGATGGAACTGCTGATTCTTGCTGAGGGCTGAGCAGGGACCTAGGCACTCCAAGTGCTTTACCTATAAGTAGGTATGGTTAGCTCCCTTAGTGTAGGATGCAGGAGTGAGCTGAAGTAGCTAAAGGAGGTATTCCCACAGCCACAGGAAGCAGAACTGACTGGTGATGGTCTCTTCACTCCTGGTTTTTTGTTTTGTTTTTTTATTCTTTTCCCCCCTTAAGTTGCTGTTCTAAGTGCTGAGGGCTCCACCACATTTTTCTTAGCATCTCTTTGTGGGGTTTTGTTGTACCTTGACATTGTTAGCTTCTGCACTTTTTGTAATGTCAAGCATAGTTCCAAATATGTTGCAAAGAATCCTTTGTGGAATTGTCTGAACGATTCAGAGCCTTTGCGAAGTCTGGAGACATCTTGATCAGCGTCATGATTGGGCGTTTATAGTTTGGAAGTGGAGATGATAGCTCTTCAGAGTGGACATAACCATGTTTACAGAGCATCGAGCCAGAGTTTCAAGGAACAACTGGGCTTAGTGGGTCTAAAAGCCCATTTCTGCTCATCAGCAGGTACACTAAGTATGTTCCCTGCCTTCTCTGAGGTTTAGTGTTTATAAAATGGAAATAATATTTCTTTACAGAATTTGTGAATAAGAAAATGTTTGTTGTTGGTCTTACTAGGGTTTGTGTCAGTTTTTAGCTCCTGTTAGTATGTTCTATTTATAATTTCCTCACTGATTCTTGAGATGGGCAGGAGAAATTTTAATGCTGTTCTCACACGGGGTTAGCATGAACTCCAGGCCACAGGTAGCTTTCTTTGGGGCACTTTTTTTGAAGTAGATCCCCCACCCCCCTTTCAGGTAAGCACTAGTTTTTGTCGTTTTCTCTTTTGCATCTTAAGCCAAAGATGTGACTCTTAGAATCTTGATTGGAATCTGTACTCTGGGTCCCCTCACTGTGATTAAACTCTCTGAACCTTCGTTTCCTCAACTCTGAAGTTAATACTGTACTTCCTGTCAGGACTCTCAAGAGGATTAGGTGGAAGTACAGACAAGTTTTTTGTACATAGCAAGGGCTCAATCAGCTTTAACTAAAAGGGAAAAATGACCCTTTTTAAACAGGCTATTTCCCCTCAGGTAAAGGAATTTATCATTTGTTTTAATTTCTCTTGGGATGTCTTTGCCACATTCTTTTCATTCTATACTTGTTGTATTGTCCTTTTGAAAGGATGTAGGTTCTGGTGTGTGTGTGTGTGTGTATACCCTGGGGGACACTAGTTTGAAGTATGGACCTTGCAGCTTGATTTGGTGGGATTGACGTGGCTATCAGAAGAGGAGGAGCTCACTGGAAATGTTTTGAAGCACTACCATTGTAATAATACATATTTATTTTCTTTCTGCTTTTGAGACAGAATCTCATATAGACCACACAGGTTGGCCTCAATTTGGTTTCTAGCTGTGCATGGCCTTGAACTACTGACCCTCCTGCCGCTATCTCCCACTTTTGGGGATTATAGGCCTACACCACCACATCTAGTTTTATTTGGAAATGTGGCTCAAGCCTAGGGATTTGTACATGCCAGGCAAATACACTATCCTTTGAGCTACATTCCAGCCTTTATATATTTATTTTTTAATATAAAAATGTCACGAGAAAAAGTTAAAGGAAGAAAAAAATCTAAAAGTAAATAAAATATTCCTTGATTTCTACCACTAAGAAGCCATTAGTATTTACACTTCATTACATATACTTTCTCTCACTCTCATTATCATGGAAATGAAAATGTTCAGAAAAGTAGGATATTATAATAAATCCTTGCATCAATTTTCAGCTTCAGGAATTACTATCTTGTCATTAATACCCCTCACTCAAACCTCATTTCTCTCTTTCCACGAATCTTATCATTTAAACCATAGAAGTGCCTCAGTGGCATATGCTTTTGAAATACTGTTTATCACAGTTTCTATCACTCATATCCTTTGTTACCTCAGGATATATTAAGTTTTTATTTCTGGTGACTATATTTATTTAATTATTCTTAGCTATGGTTCCTTACTTTGGAAATATCAGTGAGCCATGTAGAATCAGGACTGCAAGTCACCATCTTGGTTATCCGTGAAGGCAACTCTAGATAGAGAATGGTGGTTCGGGAACTAGGAGGTGGGTAGTAAGAGTCAATAAAACCTATCCTTCACAGCAGAATAAAGAGCTGTTAGCCTTCAGGCTAGATGCCATGTATTGGTCTATGTAGCCTTCTTGATTCTTGACTGAAGACCTACTTGATTATATATCAGTTGATTTGTTCACTTAGAAATATGTGTTACTATTGGATACACTCCCATTGTCTTCGTGTTCCTCCTTCTGTAAATATGGGGGATGATGATAATGTGCTCAAGGATGTTTTACTGACCACATCGTAGAATGCTTCTTGAGCCAAGTCTTGAAGTTACACTTTCTTAGGGTCCTGGCAAAGAAAAGACAAACTAGTAAAGATAACTGACTCATCCACGTTCCACGCCCAAGACTCACATTTACTAACAGAATCTGGCAAAGATTCTCCTGTGTATTTAGTCCTGTTTTTGCTGGGCGTGGCCATAATCTTTGAAATTGTAGGCATCTTTGATATTACAACTTGGCCAACTAATAACCTTTTTAAAAAGTTAGAAATGGTGAAGAATTTATACTTGAAAATTGAGTTATTTGTCAGTTGGTTAACTTATGCCAAAAGTCTTACTGAAAAAAAGTACTACTTTAAGTTCTTTTGACTTTAGAAACATGTCTAGTTTGGATGTCTGGAGAAAAGACATAACTGTAATTTGAATCATTTTAGCCCCAAATCTTACTGTTTTCTTAAAAGTTTATGAACCTTTGAATGGTAATATTTCTCATTTTTTGGTTTTATCCTGAAATTACAGCTCTTTTTTTTCAACATTTATTTATTTCTTCAACTTACATCTCAGTCATAGTCCCCTTTCTCCTCCCCAACTCTTTTTTTTTCTTTTTAGTATAAAATAAGTTCACACATTTTCAAATGCACTTCTAACATAGTGTGAACCTATGAGTGACTTATTTCAAGAGGGTGTTGATGCCTTTCAAGCCCTAGTGGCAATTGTTGGAGTATATTTTGAAGATAAAAGCAAGACTACCTTTGAGAATAGGTACACAGCAGCCTACCAAAATCCCAAGTGGATCTGTCTATATCTGGTCTGTTGTTTTGGGTCATCTTCCACTCCTCCCCCACCTTTTAAAAAATAATTAAGATGGGTGTGCTGCTGTGCTCATTATACCTGTGTTGGGCAGTCTTTGGCCATTTGGTTATTTTTATACCACCTGGAGCCCCATAGTCAGATATTCTGTGACCCTTCACTGCTTCAGACCTCTGATAGGCATGGGCTCCAGTGTATTTAAAAACATGTCCATTTATTTTCTCCTGTGTACAGAGCCACCACAAGTACTCCTGTAGAACCTGTTCCTTTATTGCTTTGCTCCTTTGACCATTGATTGAATATGTTTTATCATTTGTTTTTTCAAGATAGGGTTTCTCTCTGTATCCCTTGCTGTCCAGGCCTCACTTTGTAGACCAAGCTGGCCTTGAACTCACAGAGATCCGCCTTCCTCTGCCTCCCGAGTGCTGGGATTAAAGTCGTGCGCCACCACGCCTGACAATTACATAGAGCTTTGAACCTGGGTCCTTTGGGTGAGCTGTTGTGCTCTTAACCACTGAGTAATCTGTCCAGCCCCACTGACTATGTTTTTGTTGAGGAACCATTTGTTTCAGCAGTATTCTGGGTACTGGATACATATACAAATTAGGAGATGCTGGCTCTCATGGCGTGTGAAGTCTGCTAGATGTGATAATCTGTAAACCAAAAAGAGTGTATCTGTATTCCTTACAAGGATCACGTATGTAACGGGGCTTAGAGGGAGGTGAGAGGATTGTTTTTACTGTACATGCTAGTTATTATGAGAGTTTGTGGTCACATATTACTCATGCTATTAGAACAAAGAGAAGATGTCTCTGATGGTTTCAAGAAGCGTGTGAAAAACATAGGGAAAGTGATTAATTCTATGAGGAGAAAGAAGTAAGAGACACCCCTTCTCCCCCCAGTGATGGAAATGAACTCAGGCCCTTGCATATGCTAGACAACTGACCAACCACTGTGTTACTTTTCTAGATCCAGAAAATACTTTTTTTCTGGATTAATTATATATATAATTAATTTGGCATGATTGTGGAAGATCTCAAGAGTTGGTGGGAAATGGTTCTCTCCTTCTACCATGCAGGGTCCGTGTATTGAACTCAGGTGGTTGTTGGACTTGGCAGCGAACTCCTTTATAGGCTGAGCCATCTTGCCGGCCCCACCACAGCTTTTTATGTTTGAGAGTAGAGAGGTCCCATCTAGACATACATTCTTTTGGCATTTGTGATACATTTGATGTAAAAGGTGTAATGTATGTGACATTTTTATAAAGTTGCTATAATTGATGGCTTGATTTCCAGTGAACCTGGGAAAAATTAAAACATTCCTGGCATGGTTTTATAGGCAGACATTGCATGTGGTAAACTGTCTTCCAAGTCCTTTTGTGTGGAAGGGCACCTAGCAGCATACGTTAGACTCCATGATAGCCTGGGATATCTATAGCAGGGATCCTGTCAAGTGAATGGTCGGGTTCCTTAGTCTAGGGGATACCAGAAACCTTCCTTTCTGTTCTTTTCATGACATGTATGCCCCACTTAGGGCATGGTTATATGGCACGTCCCTGCATCTTCTTCATCCCTCCCAACTTGAGAGCCCAGTTGTCTTAAAGTATGGTGAGTCCTGAACAGATGACTGTACAGACTGGCAACTGGAAACTCATCAACTGAAAATGGATGCTTGAGAGATCTATCTGTTCATTACCCTAGTTGATGGGAAAAAAAACTCAGTGTGGGGGTGGGGGAGGGGGAGCATGATTGGGCAGTAAACAGACACTTTACCCAATTTATGGGAAATAAAGTACTGAGTTCATTTCTTTAGTGAGAATGCTGTGGTGAAATCATTTCCGAAAGTTGCCAGGTGATTTTTTTTTTTAATTCTCTAACTTTTCAAAGATGAATGATGGGCTTATAAGCTGAAGTTTGTGTAGAAAATAGCCATATTAAGAACCACCAGTCCTGTGTGGTATTTTTTCCCCCTTTGCCTATTGGGAGAGTAGAAGGCTCAAGGGATTAGTGATAGGAAGCAGAGGTTTTCACATTGGTTCAGATCTGACCTTGGTCAGCGATGCTTGAAATTCAGTACTATTTAATAGGCATTAAGAGAGCCCACTTTTTGATCCACTTCCAGTGGATAAATGTCTATAGTTCTTAAATGCCATAGTCGCGGAACTAATTGGCAGAATTAAATGATTTAAGAACTTTACTCCCCCTTTGCTCTCAGAAAATGGTGGTTGTTTAAATCAGAATCTAAGAGATGACCGGGTTTGCTCTGAGGGCCTGAGACCAAGCTAATTTTTGCAGCCCTTACTTAACTGGGAGAACTGTGTGCACTGAGTCTTTCTGTAGGCAAAGTTAGAGAAGAGACCATTTTCCAGCTTTCAGCTGGTGGTCTCACATTGAGAAAGCTTGCTCACTGTTTCCTAGACATACTTGAAAAACACTGGAGCCATTCATTGTCTAAGATTCATCCACTCTTTTCTCTGTGATCAAATAAAGGGAGTGTGAGGGTGATTTATTTTCTGCCTTCTTGTTTTCCCTCCCTGGAAAGAATTTGAGAGCGGAACACTTTATGACACCCTACTTTTGATTGATGCAAGAGACTTTTGCTGAAGTGAAATGAGTAGTGTTTAACGTTTTTACTCTCTGTAACTGCCGGACTTGATTACTCTGTATTTATAGAGCTTCCAGGGAAGGGTGTATGCTCAGGGATGATATATTACCTGCTAATTTGTTGGCTGAAAGATGGACCCATATATTTAGAATGATGACAGATCAGAATATTTGGCTAAATGTATCAGTCAGTGTCTCATTTTTCAAAATAGGAAAATTCCAACATGTTGCTATTAAAAAAAAAAAAAGGCTGCACTGAAGATAGATTTTGCTTGCTAAGTTTCTACCCTGGCTAGATTCATTTGTTCATTTACAAAATGCTTTTCCTAGATTATATCCTAACTTGGGTAATAAGAACTTCAGGGTGACTTGCAAGTTCTTTTTGTCATCCCTGCAACTGGCATCCCTCTGAGGATGGTAACTTTTAAACTATATTTATTAATAATTATTAACATCTACCACCTAACCAACCCTAACACTTTAAAAAGGATACCCAGATCCTCTGGGGCAGGTCCTTGAGGGCAACTGGTCAGCAGTCTGTTTGCAGGAACACCGCAATAGCAGTCATTCAGTGGACACTTGGCTATTGCACTGGCCGTGGCCTCTCTTCAGCTTGGGCTTGAAGCCTCCTAAGTCAGCCAAGACTATAGTCCTTAGCGTATAGTCCTTAGCTTCGTGGCTTTGCCAGGGCCTCCTCTGTTCCTCTGGGCCTTGCCACACCCTCAGGGGACAGGGTCGCACACCAGACTCTTCCCACTCTGTTTGCCTTGGCCTCAGAGTGCTCAGGCCTTACATCTTGCTCACTTGCTCGGCAGCTGTGGGCCAATGGACGAATGTAGCCTTAGGGTCACTCTGCTCCCGCCATGGCTCTCCTCAGCATCTGGTTCTCACAAACTTTCTCTGAGTAGGTCTTATGCCATGACTCTTGTGCCGCCAGCCCTAGCTTCTTGGACTGGCTCGTGGAAGTAGCCTCTTTCTGGGCCTTTCCTCCACCTCTGCACCCTGTCTCTTCAACTGGTCTCGATTTATGTGCTGAGGTGCCTGACTGCCTGATTTTTACCACCTCAGGGCTGGTCCAGCCTAGGGGCTGGATAGCATCTCTGCTTGAAGTCTGGCATTTTCTGTCAGCAAGACCTCAGCGCCAGCAGCTGGCCCATATCTGCTTTGCACCTCCATGCCTTGTGTCTCCTTTGGGCTCTGCTGCCATGCCCTTAAGTAGGATGCTGCTCTCAAGGTCCCTGGCGAGTCCCGTGGTTTCTAGAGGTTTTTCTGAGTCTTTTGTAGCTGCAACTTTCCAACTGGGATCTGCCCAACTTCGGATCTTTCTAGAGTCTTTAAAAATGTGCCCATGTCCAGCAGCTGAGCAGTGTTGAGAATCAATGCCAAGCCAAAAGCCCTTTCCAGTTTTCTGAACCATGTGCACTGCTGGGTGCAAGGCTGAAAAATAGAAATTCAGCCTCCACCATATCCTTCTCTCATGGTTATCAGCATTGTCACCATAGATAGAAGGTCAGTACTGAAGTCTATAGGTCTGAGCTGTCTGTAGTCTAGAGATGTAGACAAGGCCTTCACTGTAAGGGGGAAGGAGAGAAAAAACCAAACTCAACTGATAGCTTCGATTATAAGAGGAATAGAAGAAGTACCTGGTTGGGCAAGGTGGCTCACACCTTTAAGTCCAGTACTGGATGGGGGGTGGGCAGAAATAAATCTCTGTGAGTTTGATGCCAGCCTGTTCTACATGGCAGGAGTTCTACATAGTGAGATCCTGTCTCAAAAAAACAAAAAGCAACAAATGAACTAACAAAACAAAAACAAAACAAAAAAAAACCAAAACACAAAATTCACAGCCCTTTGTGACAGCTGCAAGTTTTTCTTAGTACCTAAAGATACTGCTTGTTCCTGATGTCCCCTTGGGCCTTTGTTGAGCGCTCTCTCTCTCTCTCTCTCTCTCTCTCTCTCTCTCTCTCTCTCTCAGAAAACCCAAAGAATCCAGAACTGTATTTAGGTTGGCTTGTCTGAATAGACTGCCAGCCAAAAGTCAGGAAAGGCTGTTTACAGCTACCATTTGCCAAGCATGTAATGTTTATGCCTTCCTCATTTAGGGGTCTTGCTTGCTGACATCAGGGTTGGACGATGAGCAAGACATGGTCTCTGTTGTGGTTTGCAAGTGATCTCAGGGAAAAGTATAAGGGTGTCTGGAAATCTACAGATGGGATTCCTGAAAAATGCACCGTGTTGCTCCTCAGTGACATGTTTCTGATTTCCCCAGGACTGCATGTGTAATCTGTGTGTATAGTTGATCATAGCTGGAGGTAAGTTTCCTTTCTTGAGTTCTTGGTAACTTTCCTCAGACTGTCTGAGGGCTCTGTGATGTCACTGTACTCAGCATTGGCTTCTAGGATCCCAGCTTCACTGGGTAGGTGTGGAGTGAGGTTTGCTGAATGGTGTTGGTTCAGACAAGGTATAAGTACAGTGAAGACAGAGCTGTCCTGTGGCCCAGTGTTGCTGCAGTCTGTGGCCTCATGTTAGTTGTCATTCAAAACTTTTTTTCCCTTCAGAAAATAGCTTACCATACCACCTGTTCCACCTGATGAAGTTTTAGGGAAGTACTTTCCTTTTTTCAGTGTATACAAAGGAAAGATAGGCTCACTGAAGCTGTTAATCTTAAGAATATTATCATCTTAGAAAAATCTGAATGAAAAACTCTCTCTACCCAATCTACATACCCCCGATGCGCAACATTACACGTACAGTCAGGAAGGGATTCTCTGGCCATTAGAAGTGCTTATTCCTGGGCTGGTGAAGTGGCTCAGTAGGCAAGAGCCCTTGCCTGCCGCCGGAGGTCCGTCTGGAGGAGCCCGGGTGGAAGGAGAGCTGACGGACGCTGGGCCTCCTGCAGTTCCCCTGCTGCACCTTCTGCAGTTCCCCTGCTGCACCTTCTGCAGCTCCCCTGCTGCACCTTCTGCAGCTCCCCTGCTGCACCTTCTGCAGCTCCCCTGCTGCACCTTCTGCAGCGCCTGTGTTTGCCCATATCATCCTCGAACTGTCTTTGCTGCCCATTTCGTTTTACAAGTAAGATTTTATTTCCCTTTGTGCTACTTTGGAGATACAAAGCTTTACCCTGTGAGGTTTTGAAAAGTACAAGTTTCCCCTGAATTTTGACATGTGTGAGGGCTGTAGGAGAACAGCATCAGTGGGAGTAGTGCCAGGCACAAGAAAGAGGGATGGCAGAATTCAACCACATTTTAACAGTTAATATCTGTTGGCAAGCTATGTTTTTGTTGATTCTATGTAGCCAATCACTGGAAAATTTCACAGATTATTGAAGTTTTTTGGATGGTGCAGAACCATTTAGTATAAGGACTTATCCCTTTTTACAAGTGTTCCTCTATACTACATTGTAACTATTGACATGCATGGCTTTGTATGTCTTCTCAATAGTAAAAGCCATTAAATAACAGTTAGAAAAGGTATCACGTGTAAAGTCCTCATGTGTTTTCGGAAGAGCATTGAAACCCTTGCATCTGAACTTGTGCTCAGGGTTCTCTGATCTCCCACCCGGATCCTCTGTATTTTTTTGCTCTAACCTACAACCCTCCCCAGTGCAAAGAAACAAACAAACTGAACCAAAATTCTACATTCTTCATAAGGATCAGAGGAAGCTAATTACAGTGATATGCAGCAAGTGGGACAATCGTAGCTATTGGCCTGTCCTGAGGCCTACAGAGGGCTCTTATTTCATAAGCAAAGATAATTTGTTTTTCTCTGTGTTCCATATGGTTTTACAACGGCAGAGATCAAACAGATTTATGGATGTAAACTTCAGTTCTGTGCTTAAAAATTCAAATTGTGTGGAGATTTTCATAAAGTACTTGGATCATTGATGCCAACCAGGCCTGTTGGAGTCAAGGGTCCCTTGTTGGTTCTGTAAGCAACTATGGGGGGTGGTTTTTATTTGCCTTGGACTTTAAAGACAGCTTTGGAAAGGAAAATTGGAACACAAATTGTCAACTACAATGCAGTGAATTTTTTTTTTTAAATAAAGATGATAATTTAAACCAGCCATCATTAGCATAGAAGAATGATTCTGAGTCTGCCCAGGTGGTCTCTGGAAAGGACTAGCGTTTTTCCTTAGAGTTTTAATTACACTAATTTATTTTGAGATTTAGTTATTTTGGAGATAGTCTTCAGAATTAAGAATGAGTTTTTTGATTGCTATTTTTAAAAGGGGGAACGGAATACTAAGCATGTCAGTGATTTCCCTCACTTCTGCATCTCCAGGTGTTTGGTTCTGCTGGTCACTGTTCATAGTGTCAGTGTGGTGCTCTTTCTATGTAAGGCAGACACATGTTCCTGTGCCCCTGGTTTTCAGTAATAACTTTCTTTCCTATATTTGAGACAGGGTCTCATGAGGCACAGACTGACCTCAGACTTGCTATGTAGTGGAGGGTGACCTTGACCTTTTGGGCCTCCTGCCTCTATCTATGGTGGCAAACATCATTTATAGATGTTTGCCACCATATAAAAATTAATAGGTAGCTTCTTTTGTTATTTTTTTCCGGCTGTTGTGACAGAACATCTGACAAAAGCAAATTAAGGCAGGAAATACCAGGAAAAAGATGCAGTTCATCAGCACCAGGAAGGAAATATGTCGTCAACACCAGGAAGGAAATATAGTCATCTACTACACCAGGAGAGCACAGCAGCAAGATTGGGCCACATTGTGTTCCTAGGCTCCAGTTCTCTTTCTCCTTTTTATTCATTCAGGACCCCAGTGCATGAGATGGCACTATCCATATCCAAGGTGTGATTTCTCACCTTTTTGGGAACTCCCTCATTAACACACCCAAAGGTTTATCTCCTAAGCGGCTCTAAATTCCTGTGGAGTTAACATCAGAGCATCCATCTTGCAGCCCTCTAAGCTTAGGTAAAAACAGAGTCAGCGAAACCTCCAGAACTCATTTCTAGCTTCTCATATGCTGACGTTTTCTGGGAAAGCCTTGTATATTTTTCTTTTGTGCAACAGCTGCCCAGCCTCATTTGTGGTAACTAATTATTTAATTGGAATTTACTGGGATTTTCTTCCATTTATCTGGTTTTAGCATGTAGGAACTGTTTGTCTCATTTTCCTTTTCTCAGTTCTAGGCACACAGTGGGTACTCAGTTAAGTATTTGTTGATGACAGTATAGCTAATGTAAATCATGCTTGCTTAGTATGTAAAAATAGAACTTCTTTTCTTTTGATAATTTCCTATAGAGAGTCTTCCAAAAGAGCAGTTGTGGGATTTTTTTTCCTTTTCTTTCTAAAATGATTACATATCTCCTGCTCCCTTGTATTTAGATATGGTGCTTTGGTATCCAGATGCTATTCCTGATTTTCTTTTCTTTTTTCCATATCAGCTTGTACACGACAGCTGTTGTTTTGCTCTTTCTCAAGCTTATGATCCCACAGCCACAGTGGAAGTAAGCAGAGAAGTAGTGAATTTCTCCATAGGCCTTTTACTATGCTTTATTCTTTGCTGGTTTGGAACACTGCTTGACACTGTATGAAGAGTTCAGAATCTGACTGAGCTCTAAGGATCACATCATTCAGCTTTGCTCAGTTTATATCTGATGAAGTCTGGGGTACAGGGAGATACTTGTCTTTGCCTAAGGTGAAATTGCAAGTTGCAGACCCAATTACCTGGTACTCTTTCTGCTATAAAATTTGGGGCAGGAGAGATGGCTCAGTGGTTAAGAGCAGTGGCTGCTCTTCCAGAGGTCCTGAGTTCAATTCCCAGCAACCACATGGTGGCTCACAACCATCCACAGTGTGATCTGATGCCCTCTTCTGGCTGCAGGTGTGCATGCAGACAGAGCACTCATATATATAAATAAATAAATCTTTAAAAATTTTTTTTTTCATGTTTGCCAGGAATTCAATTGTTTTGTTTACCAACATTTTGTTGTACATATCAAATATTCATGACCTTTGCACACATGTAAGTTTTATGCTCCCTTAGACAACAGCAATAACAGATATTTAACACTGATAGCATGAATGTCCTTATGTAACTCAGTGGATGTGGTACCTAGATTGAAGGATGCAGTATGATGCCTTTTAGGACATAGTGAGTTGGCCACCATGCCTGTCTGTCTGCCCTGTAAAAGGTGTAGAACTCTGGAACAAACATCCTCATTCAGGAAACTCAGTAATTTATTTGTGGGGAGGGCATTCAGGTAAGTTAAAGTGGAGTGCTATCCCCCACTTCTTAAAAAAAAAAAGAAAAAGGAATTTCATCTGACTAGAGTGCTTTTCTTACCTCCGTTACAAGTGGAGAGCATTTGTTTTTGGACACCTGCAGATGAAAAGCTTGGGAATGAGAATGTTACTTGAATGCCACATGCTTCAATGAGTTAAACAGAGCTTTGTTGGTTTTATGTTGCATTTTAGTAGCAGATTGTAAACATGTCCCATTTTAAAAAATTCTTTTTTTTTAAACAATAACTTTTTTTTCTTTTATTTTTTTATTTCTTCAAGTTACATCTCAATCGCAGTCCCCTCCCTATTCCCCCTCCAGTCCCACCCTCCCACCCTCAACCCCCCATCCTCTTCCCTTTTTTTTTTTCTTTTAAGTTTAAGGTATATCTTATTTCCCCCTACAGTTTCCCCTTTCAGTCCAACAAATGGCTCTTTCTCTTATAATAACAAATACAATACAGTAAAACAGAGGTAATTAGGCCACAGTTATGAGGGTTATATGGCTTAACGTACATTCCCAATGACCAGTCCATATGTATTTGGTACTTGACTTTAACATTCTACTATCTAAACATCTCCATGAGTTTAAAGGTCTATATCTGACTCAACATTCATACTAACTTGCAACACAATTTTAAAAGTATCTTCTTAGATCTATAACACTCTCTTGACTCCTAAACAACTCAAAATTAAATTATGAGACTCTAGCTATCTGATCTTCAACCACCTCAGAGACCTGAGAGGGATAAATATATCTGATTTTATAGGAAGTACAGGGCCTGCAGCTTCCCAAACTAAGAAATCACATACCAGTGGCTGCCTGGACAGTTCCCATTTTCTCTCCATACATTACAGCATCGATCTTCAGTCGTTTGGCCCCGTTTCTCTGACAGACATTGATTGTAGAGCAGGGGTTATGAAGGACTTACCTACCCTGTCTTGGCAGAGCTAGGCTGTCGACTTACCTGCTTCCAGGTTTTGTCCTTTTTGAACAGCATTCTGTCTACAGTTGGGGCAAGGGGCTTTTCCTACCAAGAGATAGGCTTGCAACTAATTCAATCATCTCCCACTGGAGATTCTTCGATGCTCATTTTCTAGTTGGAGGAGAATAGGGGGTGCTGTCAGGAGTTGATAAGTCTTGATATAAAAAAATCTAAAGTTACGAAAACATCTTTGAATGCCATATTCTGCAGATCTCTTGAGGTTTTTGAAGAGGCCCTATCTCTGTCTCTTATATTAGGGTAAGCAGATGTTGCTTGTCTCTTGCCGGTTTATTTCTGATTAGCTTAGAAAGTAACTATAATAGGCTGTCATAGTACCTAACTGAATGACCAGCTTGCATACCCATTAATTTGCATTTCTTAATTACCCTAAACAGTTTATGACAATTAGTAGTAAAAGACCGAAACATCACATTTCATTTTTTTTCTTTACCTCCTAACCCTTCCATCCCATTTCTCTGGGGTGGGGTGTCCTTATATAACAGTCTCTCATGTCAGTTGAGAGGTCGTATGAGGGCCAAGAGCCTCTTCATTCATTGGGGGTCTACAAAGCAGTACCATCAGTGAAAAGTGTCTCGTTGCCCGGGAGAGAGAACTACTAAACAAACAAACCAATAAGCATACAATAGATAAAAAAGACTAAAAAATAGAAAAAAATATAACTAATATATAAAAAATAGATAAAGAATAAAAATTAAAAATAAGTCTATGTCCAAGTTCCCTTTGGTGTGTTAGTTGTAGTATCGATACCTTCTACTATATAGCTAAAATCCTACTATAAGTGAATAGATGCCATATGTGTCCTTCTGAGTCTTGGTTAGTTCACTCAAAAAAATTCTTATTTAATTATTGTTTTAGTATTTTATGTGTATGAGTGTTTTGCCTCTATGCATGTCTGAACAACAGGCATTGGATCCCTTGGAACTAGAATTACAGACAGTTGTGAGCCTCCATGTGTGTGCTGGGAATAGAATCTGTGTTCTCTGGAAGAGGAGCCTGCACTTAGCTTCTGAGCTATCCTTTTACTCTCTTGTTTTTTAAGGAGCCCAAATATTCCTCAAGCCAAATACTAATATCACTATTTAAAAAGAGAATCATATTATAATGTGTACGAACTGTTTTTTTTTTTTTGTTTTGTTTTGTTTTGAGACAGGGTTTCTCTGTGCATCCCTGGCTGTCCTGCCCTCATTCTGTAGACCAGACTGGCATCAGACTCAGAGATCTGCCTGCCTCTGCCTCCTGGGTGCTGGGGTTAAAGGTGTGTGCCACCATGTTTAGCAACGAACTGCATTTTTGTATAAAGTTACTTACAGTCAATGCATTAGGAAAACTGGCCAATGAAGAGAGCTCTCCAGGGACAAATCCTGTGCAGCCTCCTTGCTGGTTACTGCCCTGACCTCAGAGTGGATGATGAGAATGGGGTAAACCACTATCAACCTTCAGCCTACTGGTGGGAAATTGACAGTAACAAGGAGAGTTGGTGTTTGTCTTCTCCAGGTTAGGCTAATGGGGATCCTCAGCAGAGGGCGTAGGTTCTCTGGAAAGATGTTCTTTCACTCTGCTTGAGTGACTGCAAGCTTCAAATCCAGAGACGCTTACAGTCATGATTCCAGTCTCGTGAGGTGCAGCCTGCCAATGAAAATGAGGCCATCAGATTTCTCAGAGTGGGTAAAGTGAATGTAAATTGGATTTACCAAGTGATATTCCAGGGCTGTCGTTCAGGCAGAGGTTGTAAAACTACCCTGTACTTAAAAATTCCTTGGAAATTCGTTTTAAAAAGGCAGATTCTTGATTTCTGCCCCTGACTGAGTCAGACTGAGGATCCAGGACACTGTGCTTCATACAGGCGTATGAACCTAATATGCCTGGCTGTTGTTGCATGGGTAAGAGCCTGGTTTGAGATGGTGGTTCGAGGGAGACTTAACTGCAATTAAAATGTTATATATCGTTGTTAAATTTGAAGAGGTCCTTCCTCAGGACCAATTATGTGGTCGCACTTATTACAGCAATTTATTAGTTACAAAACCCAGTTTATTTTCCAGATGTGGGTTTTTTGAGATGACCAGGAACATTGCAGTGATCACTGAAGGTCTGTGATCATATCCCCCACACCCTGCTTTCCAGGGCCCCTGCTTTGACAGCCTTCTGCAGGCTGTGGCCTGAATGTCTGGAGAGGGCCAAGCTGCCCTGTCTGTCTGTATCTATATGTTTAAGTTTCCAGTGTCTGGTGTTTCCTGGCCTCCAACATAAGCACCCCCCCCCCCCCAGTTATTTTCTATGGATTGCCTCCTCATTCCCAAAGGGAATGGGAAGAAGCCCCAGGGCTACACAGCATGACCTTGGAATTCTTCCTCAGGACTTAGTCCCGTCTTGTGTTGCTTACTACAGATTATTTTCTTTCCTTTTGTCCCCCTCCCCCTCTCTTTGTTTGAAACACAAAAGCAGAAGCTATTACAAAAACCGAGGGTATTGTTACTTCTTGGTTAAAATACCCTTGCCCATGTTTCTCTCCCTAGACAGTAGTTATTTTCCAAAGAAGTTTTATAGACTCTGTTGTGTTTTCCATAGCTCTTTTTCTCTAGACTGGGACAAATGTGGTACCCAGATAGTCTCGTTTGTTCTTTAAAATAAAATACAGCCTGAAATAGGTGAGGGGAAGGAGCTCCTTGTAAAGATGTGCGCTGGAGCGTACAGATTGAAAAATGTGGACAAGGGGGGGTGGTTCCAGGTTTTAGTAGCGACCTTAACTGTGGTAGTGCTGTTACTGGTGCTGTAGAAACACCACATGCTAAGCAACCTTTTTTAAGGGTTTAAGAGCATTAACACATTCCATTTTTATAAAATCTCAGTCGGACACCATGGATTATCACCCTCACTTTGTAGATGAGAGGAAATTGGACCACAAAAGGATGAGCTGGCTGGCTTAGATAGGGAATTGCAAATTAGAATTTGAACTCAGAACCTGCCAACTGTATTCTATATACTACATACAGCCTTGCTATTTTGTTATCTTTCCAAATGGGCAGTTAATGGCACCTGACTCAACCTTGACTCTAGGTGCTTCTTACTGGAGAATGGTAGGATGGGGATAGGGGTTCAGTATGGAGCTGGTTCATTTGGGGGAAAATTGTGGAATTGGAAGGAGTGGGTGTGCCTCGATAGTATAAACAGGTCTGCTGGTTGGAAAAGCAAAGTGCCAGGATATTAATACCCTGAGACTCCCAACTGCAGGTGCAAACCCAAGAGCTGGAAAGTCAGGAGAAGGGTTCCTCAGAGCTAGGCCACGGAAGGCAGAAGACCGATGGGATAGCTGTCTATGGTTGTGTGTTCTTCAAATTTACTGGTAGTTATTTTTCTTTTAGGCTGTTTCAAAAGATATAATTTTGAGCACACTGTAAAAATTGCCATTGAAAGATAAATGTTTAACGTGATGCACTTAGTATAACTGATAAAAGTTTGATATTTTCACATCAGTTACCAGTTAAAAAGGGCAAATATGCTCTTTAATTAGAAAGTTTCCAAGTTTACTTGAACTTTCTTCTACTCCTAGATTTTTATTCTTATTCAATACACAATTATGTTTCAAATCCTTTTGTGGATTTTCATGTCATATTTGTACAATCATTTTTGTAAAAACTTCATGCTGGTAAAATGGCTCAACAGTTAAGAGCATTTGCTGGCAAACCTGATGACCTGGGTTTAGTTGCTTGGTCCTACATGGTGGAGGGAGAGTTTCTTTCAAGTTGTCCCCTGATGTGTACCTCTGCACATATGCATACAAATTAAATACATGTTTTTAAAACAAAAATAGCAATTAAAAATGCTCTGTGCCTACAAGGATTACTCAGAGCAGAAGTTAATGTTTGGTGGATGTTTCGATTTTAGTAGAATAGAGTTGATAAAATAATAAAATTATTTTCCAAATTCTAATTTTTTTATTAATCATGGTTAATGATTAATAAAAATAAAATGTTGAAGTGTATCCCTGAATGTTTATTTCTCATATCTATGTGGGTATTTCCTATTACCAGTTTTATATCTTACTAGATGATAAAAGATTTGATGTCATTTCTCTGTTCATCCTTTTTATAGATACAGACACTGAAAAAAAAACTTGTTACTGAAAATGAAAAGGGAGGGAGTGTCCTCACAAGTTAGTTCTTTCTGGTTACACAGTAATCTGTCATCAAAAATTACTTTTAATGATCTGTGCTGACAGTGCAAGGATTGGATCTTCCTCTTAATTTTACTTGAAGCAATTGAGCTTACAAAAAAAATTTTTGTTTCTCTGTTTTTTTTAGTATTATTTCTTTTTCATTTTCTTGGTGCCCAAATCAGTTTCTTTCCATTGGTTCTCTTGGCTGCTTCCCTGAAGCATTGTTTTGAGACAGGGATATCATGTAACCCACACTGGCCTTGAACTCATAGCCAAGGATGGACTTGGACTTCAATTCAGACATGTGGGACTGCAACAAAGTTTCATGATCATGGACAGCTGTTACTGGGAGTGGGGAGTGGTTGTTTGGGGTGACCAATGGGTATGCTCAATTTAGAAAGTAAGAGAAAAGTTTAGGGAAGGAGTGACATTTTCAGGCTTTTTTTTAAAAGAAAGACAGGATTCAATTTAGAATTTTTTTTTTTTTTGAGACAGGGTTTCTCTGTGTAACAGCCCTGGCTGTCCTGGACTTGTTTTTTAGACCAGGCTGGTCACAGAGATCTGCCTGCCTCTGCCCCCGGAGTGCTGGTATTAAAGGCGTGTGCCAACCACGCCCGGCTCAGTTTAGAATTTTTAATTTACCTCCAAATATGTGGAACAACTTGTATGTTGAAGAATTCAAAGATTGATGAATAAGAACAAAGTATGTTGGGGTGTGTGTGTGTGTGTGTGTGTGAAATGTTACAATGAAACCTAACAACAATAACAGCAAGAGAAAAGGAGGTGCCCAGAAATAGGATGGGACCAAACACTGCACTCTGGCACCAAGTCAGCTACCTGAATGTCCATGGGCCTCGGCTTTTCTACTGTGAGGCCTCTACTAAGATAGCTCACGAAATTGCTACGAGGATTAATGTGAATAAAATGCTGGGGGCACTGCAGAACAGCCTCAAGTTCAACTTCTAAAGATTTAAAATATTGATAATACATGTCTGAACTCATAGAGGAAGCCTAGGTTTAAACCAAGTTTCTATTTCTCACACTACTCTGAGGCCAGAGAAGCCAGCCTCAGTTTAGGTCCAAAGGTGACTTGTGGGGTCAGTTAGATGGCCACCAAAGACTGGGCTGACAGCACTGGGAAGGAGGCTGATTGAGAATGGAATGGCCACCACCTCAAGGCGACTTCTTCCACCACTCTTCTTAATGCTCTGTGACTCCACTGCTTGCCCCAGTTCTGACTGTTTTAAACTAGTTAGAATATAAGAATTAAAATAAACGAAGAAAATTATTGTTTCTTCCAGTCTCAGATTATTTTCACGGTTCATTGAGCAGATATTAACACACCTGCTTATTTCTACGATTTGCAAAGCACTTGATAAGTTTTGGAAAGTAGTCATTATTCACCCTTGTTTCAGTGGTTTATGGAATAATAAATTACATGATTACAAGAGCCAGTGGCCCAGAGCAAAAACAAAATTTGGTATGGGAACAAACAATGCCTTCCTTAGTAAGAATGTTGTTATTGGAAGAGTTTTAGTCAGGGTCTCTAGAGGAACATAACTTGTAGAATGAATTAATGAATGAATGAGTGAATGACTCGATGTATGTGTTTGTGTCTCTGTGTGTTTTTGTGTGTGTATGTATGTATATGTGTTTTTGTGTGTGTATGTATGTATGTATGTATGTATGTATGTATGTCTGTATGTAATTTAGAGGATTTATTAGAATGGTTTACAGGCTGTGCTCCAGCTTCTCTAACAATGGCTGTGTACCAGCAGAAGGTCTCAGAAGCTAGTAGTTGTTCAGTCCATGAGGCTGGACATCTTAGCTGGTCTTCAATACAGACTGGAATTCCTAAGAAGTAGGCTCTAATGCCAGTGAAAACATGGACTTGGTAGTGAGAGCGAGATAAAACAGGCAAAGAGGGAGAGCGTCTTTTTCCATGTCTTTCATGTATAGGTTCCCAGCAGAAGGTGTGGCCCAGAGTAAAGGGCCATTCTACTAAATAAGAATCTTTCATTTACTGTTTTTCTTTCCTGTTGCATACACTGCTGACTGTGGAAACACTGTGCAAGTGGATTTTATTCTTTTTTGTTTTTTGAGACTGTTTCTCTTTGTGACAGTACTGTCTGGAACTCACAGGAACAGGTTGTCCTGGAACTCACTCTGTAGATCAGGCTGTCCTTGAACTCATAGAGATCCACCTGCCTCTGCCTCCTGAGCACTGGGATTAAAGGCTGAATTTTATTCTTTTAACACATTTTTGGTGCTCAGATTCCCCAACCCTGCAGACAGGTCTCACTATTTAGTCCTGGCTAGTCTGGAGGTGTTCAGTATTTTTAAAATGAAATCTTCAGAAAGGACACAGGAGCTGAATGTGGAACTTACTTTCTGTGATGGCGATAGATCCAGTTCCCTGTTGAAGAGTCACAGGGCTTCTCTGTGTCCTGCAGTGGATTCTGCCAGGTTATGAATATCTTAAGTAATAAGGAGCACAGGTCTTTAAAAATTGTGAACTGAGATTTTTTTTTTCCCTCCTCAAAGGTGAAATGAAAGTAACCCTATACAGGAAATTAAGTTTTGGGGTGAGGAGGTGCAGTCAGCCCTACTTAAACCATTCATATTCATTTAATGAGGAGTTATATGAGAATATTAGGCATAAAGTATATGATGCCAGTTAAAAATCATCAATGAGAAACTGATTCAGTTTGAACACACAGAACTTAGAACTGAAGAGGGACAGGGACTGTCTTACATGAAAGGAATTGGTTGTCATTTTCAAGGGCATGGAAGCCAGTGAGTGGCTGAAGATACTGGGCTTGCTTCTTTCTAAAGAGCAAAGCCTGACTCAGAAATGTGGGATTTTAGTTCATGGAATTTCTCTCTACTTAATATTTTGTGTCCTTGGAATATTTTATTTTGCTGGAAATGTTGCCAGTGTATGTTTTTGTGTGGTGTAAGTTTAAAAAAGAAAAGAAAAGGAAAATATTTTTCTTTTCTCTAAGCTAGGTGTTACATGTTCAAGGTCCTATTTATGTTTTATCTTGTGTATCTGAGATGTGAATGTTTAAAAGGTCCGGTAATTTGACTAGCTTCATTGAGGCTGTCTGATGGGCATAATGTTAATATGTAGTGATGGATTGCCAAGGGTGTGGGATAAACCTCTGATGTGGGAGGTGGGAGAATGAGTAGGCTCTTATTTAGGAGTTGCTCAGCGAGTGCTGTGGAGTGAGTGACGGATTAGTTGAGGTCAGGTGGAGTGATGCATGGGTGCTTGGCAAATGTGAAGGTTTGCACTCTTGTATTTCTCTTCAGTCCTGAGCAGCCAGAGTCATGCCTGGCCTGGCTAGTGGCACTCTGCCATCTTTCGTGGAGGCTGAGATGAATGCATATTCAGGGCTACCTCCTTCAGATATGGATGTTTACATAAATGCTTGTATTTTTGAAGGAAGAAATAGTTCTCCCCTCCACCCCATTGTGAAACCCTTTCCTGAGTCACTTAAATGTTGAGAATTGAGGGATTGGGGGCGGAGGTTCTTTGTTTATTTGTTTCTTGAGACAGAGTCTTATTACATAGCCGTGGCTGTCCTGGAACTTACTATGTAGACCATGCTGGCTTTGAACTCACAGAGGGCTTCCTGCCTCTGCCTCTCAACTGCTGGGATTAAAGGCGTGTGCTACTAAGGGATTTGGTTTTTAAGTGCCATTTAAAGTTAGTCTAGGATTCCTGAAGTTAAAGCATTGAACTGCAGCCATAAAACAGGGACTTGACTTTGTGAGTCTGACATCTGCCAATGAAGAAAGAATCCAGTTGTTGCTTATAGTGAGGGGAGATTTTTGGATGTTTTTGTTTTTTCGAGACAGGGTTTCTCAAACTCACAGAGATCCACCTGCCTCTGCTTCCTGAGTGCTAGGATTAAAGTGTGTGCCATCACGGCCGGCTTTTTTTGGATGTTTTATGATACTTTCTGGAGGTCTTATGCAGAGACTGTTAAAAAATATTTTGTACTTAAATTGAAAAAAAATTATTTACCTTATAGTCTTTGGTGAACTGACAATGACATTTGGGGTGTCCGTTTACAAGTCTCACCTTACAAACTTGTTCTTGGGACACACAAGGTTTGTATCGACTGGTAACAAATAGTCTTCTGTGTGGTTTTGCCAAGTTCTTGTTAAAACCTTTTCTATGTAAATCTAAGGTTTATTGGCTAAGAACCACACTGCTAACAAGGAAATCAGGAACATGCTACTGATAAAGAGGCTCAGGCAGGTTATTTGAGGTCCACATAAACAAAGCTCAGAAGCACAGAGCTTTGTGTTCAGTTCTGCACAAGCCATGGGGTTTGTAGGTCTTTTCATCCCTTTTACTTGTCCATGTCCACCCTCCCTTTCCAGCCTTCACACAACCCGGAGAAGAGTGTGTTCCAGCATCTGCAGTCTGGCTCTCAGCAGCCCTGCTAAAGATGGTGAAGTGGGTGTGAAGTCAAGGCTGCTCTGCCCCACCAGAGTGATGCCGGGCTTCAGTTGAAAAGGAAGTTTGGAGTTTGGCAGCTCCGGAATCCAGAAGTACCGGGGATAGCACTTGGTGTCATATAGCTGAACTCCTTGATAGCTACAGTGTTGTCGTCTGTAACAGACTCACCCTTATTATGGATGAATAATGGACCCTTTCTAGTACCTTGTAGGAAGGCTCTGAGGTGACTGAAGGTTTTTGCATATAAGCTTCCAAGTAGTAAAAGATTTGAAACATCTTTTGCTGCTGTTGCTTGCTATCATCCCCCAGGATACTTCTGAGAATTGACTAGAACTCTAAAAGGAAAGAGCTTACAGTGGAGGGGAAGTGGGGGTGAACTTGAGGAATAAGTAATCCATAAACTTTATAGTTATCAGGTATCCGGGTGGGTGGATCTGATGACTTGCCAAACAAGAGAGGGAAGCATGTATAATTGTTGATTTTTATCAGAGCAGGTTGAGTATGGATGTATGCAGTGGAGGTTGAATATAGACTTAACGATTAACATGGATTCTGAGAGGCTTTAAAATTGCCTGCTCCATGAATCCCTTTCTCTGTCTGTTGGTAGGGAGGCTACAATAAGCATGTATCTGTGTCTGTGGGGTGTGCAGACTATAGTAATTATACACATGTAGCTTGCTCTGTTCCTGGGGTTTGTGTTCCAGGCCCTCCAGGTAGTATATTATCACTGGGTTTACAAAATAAGTTTACAAAAGCTAATTTTATTCAGATTAACTTTAAGTTGAATACTGAAATCACAGTCTGTTATCTTGGTCATACAGCAAACCTTTTCTGTCGGAGTCTTGAATTTCAGCATTTGGAACTTTGAAGATTGCTTTGGGTTTGTTTTTGAATAGAAAATAGCACAGGGAAAGCTGGTTGTTACATTCATGGTTAACTGTGAGTTCATGGCACTCAGAATGTTTGGTAAATTCTTTTCATTATCAGACGTCTCTTCTGGATCTTTCCATGAGGAATACAATTCCATGTCATAATCTTCTAAGGAGGCTGAGAAAATGACCCTTTCAGGGTGGGTATCCATGATGCTAATGGTCTCTCCTGTGTAGAATGAAGAGTTCCATGAGATTTGGTGACATGCTCAGGGCTTAGGAACATTAGCTGCTCTTCCATAAGACCAAGGCTCCATTCCTAGCACCCATATGGCATTTCACAACTATCTGTAACTCCAATTTTAAGAGATCCAAGGCCCTTTCCTGGCCTCCAGAGGTACTAGGAGCATACATGGTACAGAGATATAAATGCAGACAAAACATCCATACACATAAAATAAAAAATTTAATGGAATACAGTAATAAGCTGAGAGAGTTACCAGATATGAAGTACCTTAGAAATTAGGCAGGGAGATTATTCTTTCTTGAGAATAATAAAATCAAGGGTGGTTTTCCTCTCAGGTGACCATGGACATTAACTATCAAGTAAAGAGGCCTATCTTGGCTCATGATTCTAGAGCAACGGTTCTCAACCTTTAGGTTGCTGTCCTTTTGAGAGTCACATATCAGATATCTTGCATATCAGATTCTTACATTATGATTCACAACAGTAGCAAAATTACAGTTATGAAGTAGTAATGAAATAATTTTATGGTTGGGAGTTCACCACAACATAAGGAACAATATTAAAGGTTTACAGCATTGAGACGATTGAGAACCACTGTTCTAGAGGCTGTAAACTAGGAAGTTCAGGCTATAACTCCTGGCAAAGGGCCTCACACTGTTTCATAATGTGACAGATAACATCAGAGGGCAGAAGCATGTGTGAGAGCAGCCAGCGGTGTGCGTAGTTACACAGGCAGATTGGTTTGCTTTGCAGCAACCTGTTCCTCTCAAAGTCCCACAAGACCTAACCCATTCTGTGGTGTTGATAGGTAATCCCTTCCTTAATCCCTTCTGAGGGTCATGGTGCCTCCATGTCTATCTCTGTTAGATCCCACTTTCTAAAGGTGCTGCCATCGCTCAGTAGCATTGTGGTGGGAATCCAGCTGCCATCCCGGTCAGCCCATATCACACCATAGCTATATGCTTTACCTCTTTTCATATGCTCGTTGACAATTTTGATGTCTTCTTTGGAGAAATGCATGTTCAACACCTTTGCCAAGCTTTTAATTATATTATTGTTGTTGAATTATAGGTGCTGTTTATTATATATTCTGGATATTACCCCTTAGAAGGCATGTCTTGCAGATACTTAGTCTGATGTCTTTTTATTCAATTGATTGTTTCTTTTGTTGCATAAAAGTTTGCAAGTTTGGGGCTGGAGAGATAGCTGAGTGGATAGTGGAGAAGCCTGACCACCTGAGTTCAGATGCAGTCAGCTGTGCCTGTTATCCCCCATGCTTCTCAGGGAGGGAGGTGGGGGTGGAGCCAAGAGAAGCCCCGAGGCTTTTGGGCCATGGATCAGGTGTGTACAGCAGAGGACATGAAGTGAGACTCTGGATCAAACAGGGTGGAAGGTGAGGACCTGAAGTCACATCCGAGGTGTACTCTGACTTAACACCTGTAGACAGTGGCACATTTGCACTCAGACACACATCACACTGTAATATGAATCTCTTTCTCTCTCTTCCTCTCTCTGTCTCTCTCTAAGGTTGTAAGTTTGATATAGTCTCACTTGTTTATTTGTGCTTTTGTTATCATGGCCAAGAAATCCCTACTAAACAATGGAAGGAAGCTGGCTCTCTGTTTTCTTCTATAATCTTATAATTTCAGGATTTAAGTTTAGATTGCATTCATCTAGAGTCAAGTTTTTATATGATGTGAGATAAGGGTCTAACCTTCCTTTTTTCTAAAACAAATATTTGTCTGTGGATATCTAGTTTTTAAAGTAACACCAGTTGCTGGATGGGGCCACCTTCTCCTCATTGCATGGTTTTGGTGCCTTTGTGAAATACCATTAAATCACTTAGGAGAGGGGGATGCCCATTAGCAAAATGTTCTTTTCTTTTAATTTGTATGTGTTTTTATAGCAGTATCTCCCTCCCTCCCTCTCTGTTTCTTTCTCTCTCGGTGTGTGTGTTGGGGAATCTAACTTGCAGCCTCCTGTATGCTAGGTAAACGCTCTATCCACGAGTACTCCTCGCTCTCCATTCAATGCTGTTGTATTACATTTAAAAAACGTTGGTTTTATCCATGGTTGTAGGCACTGACCACAATAAGAATTCTTACAAAACTCCAGGTAATATTTTACTTGTCTAACTCTTTATAGCTTTTGTCATTCTGTATCCATTATCTCTATCCTGGAAGTGGAGAAGGATTTCTTCTCTCTTTGTCTTTAATCTCAAGTATGTTTGGAATGACTTGAGGATATGAATCTGTCTATCTTTTTAAGAGATGGTGGTGAAACCTTGTCTTCTCAAGGCATTCCCCATACCCCACCCCAGACAGTGTCTCATGTCACCCAAGCTGGTGTTGAACTCACTGTATAGATAAGGATGATCTTGACCTTTTGCTCCTCCTGACTCCTACCTCCGAAGAGCTAGAATCTCAACCCTGTGCCACCATGCGTGACTTTTATGTAGTGTTAGTGGAGTTCAATCAGGACCTGTTATGATAGACAAGCACTCAGTCACTGAGTCACATCCTGTCTCCCCTCCGGTGTCTTGGTCTCCACATAGAGGTAGGGAGTCAGGGACGGAAGATGTGATGTTTGACATGATCTACTCTACAAAAGTGGTTAGGAGGTTAAAGACTGTCTGCAGTCCTTGGTGCGGACTGAGTTCTATATAAAGGTAGTGCTTCCCTCCCCCGCCCCAGCACTAACCCAGCCCTCATGCTTGCTCGGCGATTACTCCATCACAGCCACATCCCAGCCCAGAGGGTAGTATTGTTTTATTACTTTGAGTAGTACAAATCAAAATGAGAAATTCTTAGGCTAAATTCTGAGGCTCTGCAATGGATAACCTTTTAGTTTTATCTTAAATAACAGTGAAAACATGGGTCATGAATAATTTCTGTCTGTAAAAATTCTAAGGCATGGAAAGAGTAACACGAGGTTATAAAGTCTTTAGTTGGTGGAGGTCTCAATCTTTTAATGATTAAATGAGCATTGCATTTATATTAAGGAATATTATAAATGCTACCATGTAGTTTATCACTTGTCTTCAGGTTTGTAATTAGTTTTCTTAATATATGTATAAAAACTAGGTAAGATGAAGATTAATGTATTTGAACAGGGTAAACCATGATGAGGTTTTGATATTACCATGCTTATAAATGCCACACCTGTCAAATAAATTTTGCAACTCAGACTTTATTTTCACAGTGTAATAAATCACTTTGAAGGTTATAAACTTAATAGTAGTGTTTTTAAAATGTATTTTTTAGTGTTTTAATTACATTTAACTTTTATAGTTTGTATTTCTTTATATTTAAATTATTTCAAATATAAACACACAAAAGTGCCAGGCATGGTGGTGCATGCCTTTAATTCCAGCACTTGGGAGCCAGAGGCAGGCAGGTTTCTGTGAGTTCAAGGTTAGCGTGGTCTGCAGAGTGAGTCCAGGGCAGCCAGGGCTTGATACACAGAGAAACCCAGTCTCAAAAAATCCCCCACCAAAACCAACAAACAAACAAAAACAAAACAAAACAACCCCTCCTCAAACCACAAAACACACACACATAAACACAAACACACACACACACACAAATTCACATTGAAGACAAAGATTTGTCTAAGATATCTATATTCTACATTCTGTCAAGTACCAGAATTTTCTCTCACTTTTCTTTTCATGTGTAAATGAATGAAAACTCCCAGATATTTTTATTGGGACAATTATGCACTGAAACTTTTAATTCTTGGTGTAGGTGAATGGTGAACAATCATATACCCAGAGAGGCAAAAACATTCTGATTTTTGGTTTTTCAAGACAGTTTCTCTGTGTAGCCCTGGCTGTCCTGGACTCTGTGTGTAGACCAGGCTGGCCTCGAAGTCACAGAGATCTGCCTGCCTCTTCCTCCCAAGTGCTGGGATTAAAGGCGTGTGCCACCACACCCAGCAGCAAAAACATCCTTTAAATAACAAAGTATATAAAATCCTCTCCTGGGGATGGAGAGATGACATCTGTGGTTAAGGGCACATATTGTTCCAGAGGACCCAAGTTTGGTTCTCAGTACCCACATCTGGTGGCTCCCATGGGGTGGCTCATGGTGCCCCAGTTTCAGGGTATCTAATAACCTTCTCTGGCTTCATGAGCACTTGCACTCATGGGTACCTACCCACACAGACACACACACGCACACACACATAATTAAATAACATGTTTTTCATAATTGAAAATAGCCAGGTGGTACATGCCTTTAAGCCCAACACTAAGGAGGCCGAGGCAGGTGTGGCAGATTTCTGTGAGTTTGAGGCCAGCCTGATCTACAGAGCAAATTCCAGGACATCTGAGGCTACACACAGAAGCCCTGTCTCCAAAACCAACCAACCAACCAACCAACCAACCAACCAACCAACCAACTAACCAACCAAGAATAGAAAATAAACCATCTCTTCTTGTACAGAAGGAATCTAATGCAGATATTTTTCCTCCAGGCTACTTTTCTGTTACTGACTAGAGCAATCATCCTCCTGTTCCTGACAGTACTAGAGGACTTTGGTGCAGCACACCTCTGAGAAGAAAGGAGTGTTTGGCATACCTGTGTTGGCGGTGCCAATCCCCCTTTGGTGGTGTTTGTTAATTTTTTTCTTAGGATTTTTCTCACTATAACACTTGAGGTCTTGTTCGTTTTTTCCAGCCTGTTTCAGAGTGCAGTGTTTTCAGTATTGTAGGTAAGCACAAGGTAAGCGTGTGTGGATGCGGATGTTGAAGCGGCTCGTGTTGGGGCCTTAAATAACGGCTCATTTGAGGCTCCCAAGTTATAGCTTTACAGCTGGCAGTGCAGGGCACTAGTGTTTCATGGGCCTGGATGTTTATGTGGCTCAAATCCTCACTCTAAGTGAAGAACCAGATGGTTGTTCTTCGCTCAGGCTGCTGATCTTCCGTGTTCTACAAAGCTGCGCCTGTCTGTACATGCTGCACTTACATTTTCTGTGTGCCATGTGGCTGTTGGCACTGCTTCTCTTTTCTGCTTAAACAGCCGCTACCTGCAGGAGCAGTCACATATGGGAGGGAGTGGTCACATCCAGTGGCAGCCACATATTGGGGGGCAGGGAAGGCGCAGTCTCGGTTGAATCGTTGGCAGTAAGTTTACAATAGAAAAATTTGCACAGTGGATTTTTATTAAAAGGAAACAGTCCTTCTACAAACAGTTACCCTTCAGGAAGAGCCATTATTATTGCCGAGCAAATTTAAATGGAGAAGGCCTGATTATAGTGCTGTGTAAGCCGGAAGTACAGGGTGTCTGTTGTCTGAGTACTGATATTCCCTGCGTTCTTTTCTCCTAAACTAGTTGTGGCTCGAATCGGTACCTTAGAGGGAGGGGGAAAAAAAACCAGCCACAAGACTGTAGCGTCTGTGGTTACCAATACCCAGCACTGCACAGTGATTTTTTTTTTTTTTAGGCCATGATTACTCCTAAAAGAGTTAGGGGAAAGCCAAAAATGTCTTCATTATGTTTTCCTTTGTCCCTGTGTTCATGCACACACACGAGAGGGACACCAACTCACCCCCAAGGACACTGCAAGAGCTGGAGGGCCCTGGAGTGAGAGCAATGCTCTGGTTGTAGGATGGACTCTGGATTCTTCGCTGTCCAGCTTAAAGAAAAGATGCTTGTGACAGTGCTCCTTGCATGGCTGAACTAATGACAAAGTGCACATTTCTGGCTCTTTGATTTTTCTAATGGATTCATTGGCTCTCTGCCTGCTAGACTGAGCAATGAAAAAAATTCCCTCTAAAAATTATAGTCCAAAATTATACCTGTGATGGACTTTTAAAAGCTCTTTTATATTTAATAAGCGTAGGAGGTTCTTATAAGTTTGAAGTACTCTCTCTTCTCCGCCCCAGCTCTTTGTTTCCTAATAGAAATGAATGGCTGCACTGGCCTCTTCATGGATTAAAGGCCAAACAGCCTCACCCGTTCTAGTTTATGGCTTGTTTTGAGTTTTTCTAGTAAGAATAGACAAATATTTTACTGTTTCTCCTCTTTGAGAATGCTTCCAGAATCAAACAGTTTTGTGGTGGTGTCATTGAGGCTGTGGATCGTCCAAGAACCAGGTGGTCAACTCCCAGGCCTGATAGCTGTAATGGTGTTGGACGCACATGGCCCTGCTGAGTGGGATCGCCTGTAGTACTGTTGTAGTGCCAGTGCTGGTCCTTGCAGGCTGCTCCGGTGGATCATAGTGTGGCTTTCTTTTAGTGACCATTTTGTCCCTCATTACTCAGATATTCTATGATTGATTGCTTTTGAATTTGCTTTTGGTGCATTTCCTTCCTCTTTGTTTCTATTAAAAGTACATTGTGTCTGCAAAACCCTTTCAGGCAGGGTCTGGTTTCTGGCATCAGGGCTCTGAGGTAGCCCCAATTACCTACCCTGTGCTGTGGCTAAGACAGGCTTCCTCTGTGGGGCTCTCAGTGATCATTCTTGTTTGTACAAAATTTGATTGGTGTCTTTGGTCACTTGCCTTCGTTTTCTTCTCATTTCTATTGGTTTTTGTTTTTTCAAGGCAGGGTTTCTCTGTGTAACAGAGCCATGGCTGTCCTGGACTCACTTTGTAGACCAGGCTGGCCTCAAACTCACAGAGATCCGCCTGCCTCTGCCTCCCTCCCCAGTGCTGGGATTAAGGGCATGCGCCATGATGCCCAGCCCTCAGTTCTATTGTTTACATGTCCATGGTGTTACTGAGAATGATCAGTAGAAAACTATACTTTAAAATCAAACTTACATCTAGTCATCTAGGGAAGAAAAGTCAGGTGACAGTGAAGTAAATGCTATGAAAGCCCACAACTTGTATAATTCTGTCATGTAAACATTACTCAGTTGAAATTATTAATTTCACTTAGTACTTAGCAAAACTAGAGACATAGGATCCTGATTTAAACCTTCCCAAAGCCTTTTAGATGTAGAAAACCCTGAAGAATGAATTTATAGTGAAACTAAATTTTCATTATTTAAACTAACTTTTTAGATTTATTAATTTCATGATTTTATGTGTGTGATTTTGCCTGCATGTATGACAGACCCCATGTGTGTGCCTGTTGGTGATAGAGGTCAGAAGAGGGCATTGGGTCCCTGGGACTGGATTTACAGCCTATTGTGAGCCACCATACGGGTACTTGGAATTGAACCTCGGTCCTCTCCAGCCCCCACTTTTCCATTATTGCTGTTGTATTTATTAGTTTTTGAAAGTTGGGTTCATTCTCTCCTAACTGCAATTCTGTAAAGACACATCTTACAGAATGAACACAGATATGCTGAATGTTTTCTTTGATAATTCTGTACTTTGTACAGCCACTTAAATCTTCTGTGATAATATATACTATATATAAACTTATATATGTATAAATGTATGTATGTATGTATTTTTGGGAGGGGTGGGTGATTTTATTTTAGTTATTGAGAATTATTTAATTTGTGATAAATTAGTATTCAGTACACTCTTAATATGCATAACATAATGATGTGCTACTTGTGTAGCAGTGGTTACCACAGTGAAGTTAGCACATCCAGGCACCCATGTTGCATCCTGCCGCTGACAACACAGGCTTTTCTGTTTCAAGGTAATGGAGATTTTGCAGTATGTCTGCACTGGGCATATTTCACTCAGTGCGGCGCTTCCCAGGTTAAGCCTGTCGTTACACGATGCAGAGAGTTCCTTCTTTCTGTGGCTTAGTGATACTCCATTGTATGTAAGTGCCACAAATTCCTTTCTCCATCTGTGAATGGTCACTCAGGTTGTTTCCACATCTGGCTGGTAAGAAAAATACTGCAGTGAATACAGGTGTACAGATATCTCGTTCAGGCCCAGGACAGATACCCAAAAGTGAGATTTCTAGATCTGAGGCTAACTCTGCTTTTTTCTTCTTTTTCTCTCTCTCTCTCTCTCTCTCTCTCTCTCTTTCTTTTTTGTTGTTTCTGTTTTTTATTTTTCTTTTGAGACAGGGTTTCTCTGTGTATCCCTGATTGTACTGAACTCACTCTGTAAACCAGGCTGGTCTCGAACTCAACAGAGATCCACCTGCCTCTGCCTCCAGAGTGCTTGGATTAAAGGCATGTGCCACCATACCTTGTGTCTTTTTTTTTTTTTTAAACTGATTTCTTTTTTGTTTTGTTTTTTTGAAACAGATTCTCTCTGTTATACAGCCCTGGTTATCCTGGAACTTGCTTTGGAGACCAGGCTGGCCTCAAACATTCACATGCATGAGTCACAGATATTCACCTGCCTCTGCCTCCTGAGTGTGGGTTAGGGGCGTGCACCACTAAATTTCTTAAATTTTTTATTTATTGATTTATTTTTGAGACAGGCTCTCACTATGTATCCCTTGCTGGCCTGAATCTCTCTAATGTAGCCCAGGCTAGCCTCCATCTCCACCTCTAGTGCCGCTATGCCTCGTAATACTTACTTTTAAAAAGAGAACACAGTTTTCTATAATGCTTGGTAATGTATATTCTGGTGGTAGATTTTTTTTTATTTTTTTTTTTTGGTTTTTCGGACAGGGTTTCTCTGTGTAGCCCTGGCTGTCCTGGACTCAATTTGTAGACCAGGCTGGCCTCGAACTTGCAAAGATCCGCCTGCCTCTGCCTCCCAAGTGCTGGGATTAAAGGCGTGCGCCACCACTGCCCGGCCTGGTGGTAGATTTTTAAGCATCCATTTAAAATGACATTTGTCTTAAATATTCTAAAGACAGAGCAAAGGTCATGGAGTAAGTTTATAAAGTAGGTTCAAATTAAAAACCATGTTAAAACTATGTTAACTTGGGCCGGGCGGTGGTGGCGCACGTCTTTAATCCCAGCACTTGGGAGGCAGAGGCAGGCGGATCTTTGTGAGTTCGAGGCCAGCCTGGTCTACAAAGCGAGTCCAGGACAGCCAGAGATATTCAGAGAAACCCTGTCTCGAAAAACCCCAAAAAAAAAAAAAAAAACTATGTTAACTTTATGTATTACAATTTGATATTTCCTTCTTCTATTTCATAAGAGTTATTAATGGGACTGGAGGGATGGCTTAGAGATTAAGAGCATTTATAGAGGACCCAGGTTTTATTCCCAGCACCGACTTGGTGGCTCACAACCATCCATAATGCCAGTTCCTGGGGGATCCAATATCCTCTTGGACCTCCTTGGACACCAAGCACACACATGGTATACAGGCATACATGCAAACAAAACACTCATATATACAAAGTAAATAAACCTAAAAGCAAAATAAAAAGGATTAATGGTGTTTACTCCTAGGCTTATGAGTATTTCATGAGTATTTTCTAGGTTGCCATATTGCATTTCTACCAGTGGGGCAAAATCAACCTTTGAAGCATTCCTGAGAATCTTTGCAAGAGCCAGTTTGAGCAGTTTGCAAATACTTTATATGTAGTTGAGTATTTTAACTTTTACAAACAATGGTGACTGGCCAGGTTTAATATATTGCTTGAAGTCATGACATACTGGGGCCAGTACCAAATCTGTAATTGAATACAGCTGTGGAAACAACTGTGAGATTAATTTAATTTGGTCAGTTTTGTGGGAATTCGACTAGTGCTGCCATCACTATTCTCTAATAGTGATCTTTTGTAAGTATGTGTTTAGTTACAGTGTCTAAACAGTTACATTTTTCAGCTTTCCAGAGAATCGGTAGTTTACAAAGACAGTATCAAGAAACTGAGAAACTGTATTGGGAATTGAAAAGAAATCTTCAAACCATCTTGCAAAAAGATTTCTAAAATTATTAAATAATTAATTTAAAGACAGTGTCTTACTATGTAGTGCTACCTGGCCTGTAACTCACAGAGGCCAGCTTGCCTTTGCCTCCCAAGCACTGGTATTTAGGGTATGCACCACCACACCCAGCTTGAAACTCACTTTAAGTTGTTGCTCTGTATGTTTTTTTTTTTTTTTTTAAATTCTGGTCAGTGTGCTCACTTTATTGCTCCTTTATATGTTTGATACTTTGAAAATGATAGGGGAGCAATGATCTGTAAATCTGAAGTGCACTCTTACATTTAGTGGCCTACATTCTGCCTTACTTGAATTTAATTCTAGTGAGCATGAGGAAAAAAGTTAGAGCAAGATAAGGAAGACGTGAAAGTTGATTTTCAGTATTGTAGCCATGTAATTAGAGTGGCCTCCAGGAGATGAAATTCCAGTTCGGTATTTGGCAAAGAACTAAAATAAATATCGGAGTGGGGATGCAGCTCAGTGGGTAGAGTACTTGCCTAGCATACTGGAAACACTGGATTTAATGCCCAGCATGGTATATACTGACCATAGAGGTACATACATCTATGCATAGGACTTGGAAGAAAGAGGCAGGAGAACCTGGAGAATCAAGATTATCCTCAGCTATATATGAGGTCCTGTCTAAAGTAAGTAAGTAAACTAATTGTTTTTTACAATTGTAAACAAGTTTTTATGACAAGAATGGACTGATTTTTCAGATTTCTAAATAAAAAATATGGAAGACTTCACGATTTTGGGTGTCATCCTTGCACAGGGACCGTGCTAATCTTCTCTGTATCGTTCCAATTTTAGTGTATGTGCTGCTGAAGTGAGCCCAAAAAATTAAAAATTTAAGGAAATTGTGTCTAAAAAACCAACTGTAAAATATGTAGAGGGAGAGAAACAAGTTGGTGCACGGCTTTAACCCTAGCTCGGGAAGCAAACACAAGTACAGGTACATCTCTGAGGGTCTACACAGTGAGACCCTCTATCAGAAACAAATGAAAACCCAGCTGAACATCACTAACAAAATCCCTTCAAAGTAAAACTGGGTGGTTCTTGCGAATTTTGTGTATGTGTTTGTGAGCCAGATATTTTAAGATTACAAGTATGTACAATAAATTTGAGTAAAAGAGTATGATATAAATAAAAGATATAATTCATAATTCAAAGTGTGCAAAGAGGTTGTAAAAGACATTTGGACTGGGACTTTGTGTTTGGTAGTCATGGACAAGTTTGTTGACAAGGAACAGACATAATGTTTATATCTTTCTATACTTAAGCTCTGAAAAGTAATAGATGACTTGTCTAATTTATTCCTATTTTTCCTCTTTTGAAATCAGATTTTTGTTGTCTTTCTGGGATTTTGAAACAGGATCTCACTCTGTAGCTCAGGCTGGCCTTGAACTTATGCATCTGGCTTCCAGTTCCTTATCAGATAAATAGTTTGTAAATATTTTCTCAACTTCTGTAGATTGTCTCCCAACTTTTGATTGTTTTTTTTTATTTGTGCAGAAATTTTGTATGATCACATTTGCCAGTTTCTTTCCCTCCTCCCTTCCCCCTTCCCTCCCTCCCTCCCTCCCTCCCTCCCTCTCTCCCTTCCTTCCTTCCATTTTTTTTTTGGGGGGGGTTCGAGACAGGGTTTCTCTGTGTAACAGCCCTAGCTGTCCTGGATTTGCTTTGTAGACCAGGCTAGCCTTGAACTCAGAGATCTGCCTGCCTCTGCTGGGATTAAAGGTGTGTACCTCCATGCCCAACCTCACTATTCATTTTTATTGCCTGTGTTTTTTGGAGACATAACCAAAAAATTTTGCTCACATCAATACTTTGAAGTATTTCCCTTATGATTTTCTTCTAGTACTTTCTTTTTTTTAAAGATTTATTTATTATGTATATAGTGTTCTGCCTGCATGTATGCTTGCACACAAGCAGAGGGCATCAAATCTAAATATAGATGGTTATGAGCCACCATGTGGTTGCTGGGAATCAAACCCAGGACCTCTGAAAGAGCAGCTGGTACTCTTACCCTCTGAGCCATCTCTCCAGCCCTGTAGTAGTTTCTTAATTTGCAGTGTACATTTATATCACTCATTAGTTTTGATTTGATTTGTTTTTAATTTGGTGAGAGAGAAGGACTTAGTTTCTCTCTTCTGCCTGTGAACATTCAGTGTCTCCAGCACCATTTATTCAGTAGACTGCCTTTTTTCCCA
This sequence comes from Lophiomys imhausi, assembly GCA_907164525.1. Classification (NCBI taxonomy): domain Eukaryota; kingdom Metazoa; phylum Chordata; class Mammalia; order Rodentia; family Muridae; genus Lophiomys; species Lophiomys imhausi. Next base: position 3,195,090 of record CAJQZJ010032443.1, read on the forward strand.
ATGGTCTCAGTAGCTTTGTTAACAGCCAGTTGCCTGTAAATATGTGGTTCTGCATCTGTGTTTCTTGTTTAATTCTGTTCTTCTCCGACTTTTGGGTTCTAAGACAGTTACTATGGTGTCTTCAGCTTGTCCTTTCCCTCCAGAACTGGTGTGGTTCTTCAAGGTTCTTTGTGGCATCCTTTAAATTTTAGGATTGTCTTTTCTATTTCTGTGGAGAATGTCATTGTTATTTCCCACGTATTAATTTTTTGGTAATCATTATGATTGGTATTTTCTTTACTTTCTTCAGCTAGTTTGTTTAGAAACACTACTGATTTTTGTGTGCTTGTATGCATCCCTGACCACCCTACAATACATTAAGTCCTTTATGTATTCTAAAAGATGTCT
>CAJQZJ010032443.1:3195486-3242490 GCA_907164525.1 Lophiomys imhausi
GCTATGTATTTGGCATTTCAGTGTATCTGAAAATAACACACACACACCAAACCAAACATTAATAACTCTTATAAAACAGCTTGTATTTACTTATTTGTGTGTGTGTGTGTGTGTGTGTGTGTGTGTGTGTACACTAATGTGTGAGTACATGGAGGCCAGAAAAAGAGTATTGGGAGTTTTCTATCTTTCTCCTCTGACCCCTCAACAGCTGGGCTGGAAGCCAACAAGTGATCCTCTTGTTTTACTACACCTTGAACCTGGGCTACAGGGATAGACAAGCTGCTAGCTAGTTACATGTGTGCTGGGACATTAGTCTCAGTCCTCATGATTGTCCACATGTATGCTCTTAACCACTGAGTTATCTCTCCAGCCCCCATAATTACTGTCATAATGAAACAGGCATGTTTTGGTCTTGGTAATTATTTTGTCCATGTAAGTGATAAATAGGTATAATGATGAAGAGCCAAATGTACATGACTTTTCCAAGGTGAACATTTTCCAACCAGAGTTGGAAATCCCATGCTAGACTCTTGCTGCAGTAGACTCCATGGCAGACAACTCAGGCTGTTATCATCAGCTAAACATTGGCCCGAAGTTAGGCCCACTTTCTTTTTTTTTTTTTTTTTTTTTTTTTTTGGTTTTTCGAGACAGGGTTTCTCTGTGTAGCCCTGGCTGTCCTGGACTCACTTTGTAGACCAGGCTGGCCTCGAACTTGCAAAGATCTGCCTGCCTCTGCCTCCCAAGTGCTGGGATTAAAGGCGTGCGCCACCACTGCCCGGCTAGGCCCACTTTCTGATTCCTATAATCTGTAAATGTTATCTTATTTGGAAAAATTTTGTTAAGATCAGGAGGCCATCTGAGATTGCATACGTATATCCAACATATACTAAGAGAAAGGAGATCAAGACATGGAGAACAAAGGAGAAGACAAAGGGAAGATGGGGGCAAAGATTGAAGTTGCAAGAGGCCAGGAACAGATTTTGAATTTTGGTAGTTTGTTTCAGCAGCCCCAGGAAGTAAATATAATTATATAAGTATTAATAATAATAATGATAGTAATAACAATAATAAAATTGCCTTTCAAGTAGCAGTGGGGTTTGGTAGTAGGTTATCCTTGTCTGCATAGCTTTTTTTTTTCTGTTTGTTTGGTTTTTTTTTTTTTTTTGAGACAGGGTTTCTCTGTGTAGCCCTGGCTATCCTGGACTCACTTTGTAGACCAGGCTGGCCTTGAACTTGCAGAGATCCACCTGCCTCTGCCTCCCTAGTGCTGGGATTAAAGGCATGCACCACCATGACCGGCATGTCTGCATAGCTTTAAAGGTCTGCAGTAGCACAAACTTCTTTTTGCATTGCTGCATTTTATGAGAGAGGTTAGAGTTAGAGGAAGTCTTTACAAGAAGTGTGTGTGTGTGTGTGTGTGTGTGTGTGTGTGTGTGTGTGTGTGCATGCGCGTGCTGTGTGCACCTCCTACCTCCCACACACCATGAGTGTGTAGCTACAGTCATAACATGATTGAAATAAATTCAGAAATCATTAGGATGGCTTTTTAACCTAAATTAGATGCTCATTATATTTAAGCCATGTTTAACAATCAAGCAAAAGGACGCAATTAATGAGCATGTACCAAAGGCTAAAACTATTTTGTTGAAAATTGTTTCTAAAAACGCGAGAGATAATTAGGAGTTTTAATAAATGTCTGGTACAGTGGGAATAGCTCACCCCTTATAACGTTTCCTGTGTTCCTTGATTCTAAGGTGCACTACTTTCCTTACTTCGGAAATCAGGGTATCTTAGTCACCGTGTTGACACATTTTCCTCTTCCTGAAAGTGTCACAGAGTTAATGGTGTCATTCTGACATTAAGGTGTTTTAGATTTGTACTTCTGCTGGACTCCTAGGTGCTGGGCTCCCTTTGCACACTTCTGGAAAGCATTGTAGAAGACAAGCACTTGCTGTGTGAGATTTTGAACGTGCTGGTGGCCTCATTTAGTATTACTATTATTATTTTTTTGCTTCAGTTTCTAGGAACTACCATAGCAGAAATTAAGCCTTTAACAATAACTTTGCTGGTAGAGATGGAGATTTCATTTTTCCAAAAATCATGGCTTTTCAATGTAGGCAGATTTCAGTTCTTTGGTTTATTCTCTGCTGATTAGCTATGAAATCAGGTGAGCCATTTAATTAGCTCCCTTGCTAAGTGGGAGAGAATATCTCTATTTCAGGCTCATGTAATTGAATAAGATGAAGCACTTAAAGTGTGAAGGCTGCCTAGAACTCTAGAGCCTGTTGTTATCTGCCTTGTTCCTATTCACCTTAGTTACTTGGTGCCCAGCAAAGACTTGACCTGTAGGAAAGGAATGTCTGCTCAGGAAGAAAGCTCAGTGAAATCTGGACTCTGATGATGATGATGGCTCCTTCTGCTCTTGCTACAATCCCTCTATTTATTTTTTTAAATCTATCACTTTCTTGATGGCCTACCTCACTTCCCCTTGTTTTGATATTCAGTGTAATAACCTTCTGTGTCAACAGCAACCTTAAATCGATCATTCTTTGTTATGGACTGACTGTTGTTGGACTTTTCCATGTATATGCATTTTATGTTTGCCCTGAACAGATTCAAAGCTTCTGCTCAAGTATTTGTGTGCAGAACATGTACAGAACTTTGCCAAATCTGTGCAGAAAAGACAACCAATTCAAAGAGTGAATGAATGACTCCAACAGATGCTTCTTGCCATATGAAGATGTCCAACATGTCCCATAAACATAGGAAAGGCACAATAACCTCATTATCCATGAGGCAAGTGAAAATTAAGTTACAGTGTGATTTCATGTCCTACTCACCAGAATGGCTAAAATTAGGAAAGGCAAAAATGTTGGCAGGAATACAGAGCAGTTGAAGCTCTCACATTCTGCAGGTAGGAATTCAATTTGGTGCAAGCCTGCTGGAAAGTTGTTAGTGGGTTGAACATAGATACACCCAGTGGTCCAGCCAATCTGCATGTGCCTCAGAATGTGTTTGTGTGCATGGGTCTTTATAAGGCATATAGAAGAATATGCATAGCTACACAAGCCATAAAGCTGCCAGTCACTATAGAACTTACCTATAATGGAATGATAAAATACCAGTGGGAATGAACTAACCATTCTTCTGTCAAAGAGTCTGTATTCTGTGCCTCTGTTAACACAGAATTCCAGAAACAGGGTGGTATTCCCTCTGGGCAAGTTGAGTTTGTGAAACGCAGAGCTGGAAGTGGGCACTGAGGCAAGCTTTTGGGAAATGTTTATTTCTTTACTGGATGGAGGATGTACTCTTCTGGATGGAAGTGTTTTGATCTTCAGCTAACCTTCCTTTAGGAGTGTTCATTGTCAGCTAGCAGAGCTTCTGGTAGCTTGTGGGTATCTAATAAGTATATGGCTTTACCTTTCTGACCTTGTAATGTTTTATGGATTTTTCTCCATGAAATATTAGTGTTTTCTGATTGTGAACACACTTGTTTTCTCCAGTACAATATTCCCCACCACCTCTTCCACTTGCAGCCTCCAAACCATGACCAAAATTACAAAAGGCACTGCCGTTTTGGCCTAGGTACAAATGTGCTTGCTGTAATTTTTCACAAATGCCTTTAAAGAATGTCACAACATGTAAATTTCGAGGGTCAGGCTACACACAAAACTCCTATGGGTCTTGTGAGACCATTTACAAGGAACAATTTGATGAAAGGCATTGAAATCCTGAACTGACACATTAAAAGGACTAAAAAAAAAAAAAAAAAAAAAAAACCTTACTGCAATGAGGTTGTTCCCCAAACCTATTAAACAGAGGAGCATGTGTGCCCAGTGACCTTGGACTGACAGGCTTGCATTTGAGAGTTGACAGGAATGGTTTGCAGATGAATGAAATAAGAAGCATGTGGAGTGGGGATACTGTTACATTTGGTGGAAGAATGGAAACGGAGCTTTAAATTTCATTTAAAAAATAAAACCAAACCAGAGCAAACCACACCAAACCAAAACACCAGCTAAACTAAACAACAACAAAACACCTAGGAATTTATCGTTCTGTGAGTAGAACGTGGTGATGTTAAGGAGCTGGGAACTTTTCTCTGTGCCTTCCCCTTCAGCCCCTCTTCAGTTGCTGCTGTCTTGTTCTCACCCTTTTCCACTCTTTGGTCTGAGCTCGTAGGTGGCCTTGAACGTGGAGGATGTCTTAGCCTTCTCTACTACAGTCTGAAGGGTTTCTGGTTCCTGCTGACTAAAGAAGCTTGTAAGGGACTGTCATTTGCTTTTTAGTTCTCTTTTTGGAAAATAAGTCTTCCTGTCTCTTTTGGGGAACATGTTTAAGAAAATAAGCAGGGGAGAAGTTGAGTGTAGAGCCGAGGCAACTTAATCCGAGTGCCTAGTAGGAGCCTCGTCTGGAGATTAGCTGTGTCAGGATGAATGGAATTTAAGCAATTATGAGAGGAAATCAAAGGGAACCATTATTGGAAAAACTTCTGATTTGTTACTTGTATCAGCTCCTCAGTGCCTCAGTAAAGTTCATTAATATCTTAATTATATTAATTGTAATTTTAAATACTTAAATTTAATGTCAAAATGTTACTTCTCATTAGCCACATGCATTTATTCCCTCTGCTTTAAAAAAATGGAAGGTCCTTTTTAATTTATTTGTTTTCTGGCAGAGAGATTCCATCATTTCATTTTATGGTGGGATAGTTTTTAGAAGTTCTCACAGAGTGTTATGTAATAAGAAAAATGAGGACCTTATTTTTGTATCTTCATACAAAGTTTTAGGAGAGAAAAACATTTGTATTTCAAAAAAAATTTTTTTTAAGGACCATTTTTGGGCTCCCACCAAAATTAAACAGAAGGTACAGAGATTTCCCATATGCACCCCAAAGTGGTATGCTTGCTACAATCTGTGAACTTACATGTGCGCCACCATTACCCCAGATCCTCCAGCTGATCTTTGGGCTAGCTCTCTGAGTTGTGTGCTCTGTGGACTTAAACCGTGTCCACTGTTGTAGTGTGTGGCGAAATGTTACTGTTGTGAGATTACTCTACGCTATGTCTCTCCCTCTCCATTACTGCTACTTTTGACAGCTGTTGATCTGTTTTTACAGCCTCTGGCCCTGAACTCAGAGATCCACTCACCTCTGCCTCCAGAGTGCTGAGATTAAAGGCATGTGCCATCACTACTGGTGAGGACCAATTGCAAGTGTTAATATCCAATTTATCTATTACTAAGTATACTATAGAGTTGTTTAAACTATTTTAAAACTATATGTTATTTATTTAAGTGCTTGCATGTGTGTACACATGTGCCATGCCATGCAAGTGGAGGTCAGAGACAACTTGAAGGATATGCTTTGTTTCTTCCACCTGGGTCTGGGACTGAGGTCATCAGGCTGGGTGGGAAGCATCTTTACCTACTGTATTAGTTTGGGTTTTATTGCTGTGAAGAGACATTATGACCAAGGCAACTCTTATAAAGGTAAACATTTATTTGGGGCTGACTTACAGAAGTTCAGTCCATTATCATCATGGAGGGAAACATGGCAGCATGCAGGAAGACATGGTGCTGGAGGAGCTGAGAGTTCTACATCTTGATCCACAGGCAGCAGAAGTCTGTGTACCACCTTGGGGGTGGCTTGAGCATAGGAACTACTAGATTATAAAAAGTCTAGATGTCTTTGATCATTTTATATGACTGAATATGAGTTGTCTGAGGGTTTTGTGTATTGAACTTGCCTCTGTCTACCTGTGATACTTTTAGAAGCTGGCTCATTCCGTGGTGTTGTCTTTCTTTTGAAAAAAAATGAATGCAAAACTGATTCTTGGTTCTAGAAATAGTATGCTAACAGTACTCTTTGTCTAGCGTGATGAGGAGAAAGCTATGCTTTAGAGCACCAGAAGCTCTGTAACGCAGAACTAATTGCAATCCCTCTCTATAAACAATCTTCCTTTCCCTGCATTCCTATTATAGTTCTTGTTGTCCTCTACTTCATTGTTTGCATCACTTTTTTTTTTAAAGATTTATTTATTAAGTATATAGTATTTGTCCTGCATATATGCCTGCAGGCCAGAAGAGGGCACCAGATCTCATTATAGATGGTTGTGAGCCACCATGTGGTTGCTGGGAATTGAACTCAGGACCTCTGGAAGAGCAGTCAGTGCTCTTAACCTCTGAGCCATCTCTCCAGCCCCGCACCACTTCTTTACACTGCTGCTAACCTTGTGTACTAAACTCTTGAAATAAACAGAATGAAAATATTATACTAACTTCTTAGTAATTAGTGTTTTCTAGCTGGTCATAATTGCTCATGGCATCACAAATAATAAAGGATTTCTTTTTAGTAAATCCAAGATCCAATAATTATTGAAAGTCTGTGTTTTGTCTTTTTAAAAATCTTTTTCTTGAGAACACATTTTTTTCTTTCATCCACCTTTGCTTCCCAGAACATCTGTATTTAAACTCCTTACAGTTGAAAACTTTTTTTGGAGGGAGGGCGGTGTGGTTTGTGAGACAGGGCCTCACTTCATGGTCCAGGTCTTCCTCTAACTAATGTCAAACTTCTTGCCATAGCCCCGTGGGGTGATGGATTTTCAGGTGTGAGCCTTTAGACCTGTCCTAAAACTTCTTGTTTTTGGTAGAGCTTCTGAAACGTGAGCTTAAATGGAGACTCAGTAGAGATTTGGGTTTGAGTTACAGTTAGATAATCTCTTCTTCTGCTGTCTGGAGGATCTTACGCACACACCTTTTCCATTTTTTATATTGGGAAAGATTTAACTCATAATTAGAGCAATAGCTAGTTTATCAGTTGGCTTTCCGTTACCATCACAAAATCCTCACACTTCCAGAGGTTTCTCCTTGTTTGTCTGGCACTGTTGATTTCAGCCAAGGTGAGCCAGAATTTCATGGTGTGGTAGCGGAAGACAGAGAAGTAGACAGCCTTGTGGGCACAAAATGCATGTTTAGAAGCAACACTATCCAGTGACTTCCTTTCTTCAACTGAGCACCAATTCCTAGTAAAGCTATTGTGCTATGAACTTACCTGTGAGTTAATCCGCTGGTGAAGGTGGGGCACTCATGATCCAATCATTTCCTAGCAGACTATTAGAAAGTCTATAACCTTTTCAGAGAACATTTTAGACCCAACTCATAACAGTCAGAAAGGCCAAAATAGTACCCCACCTTTGAAATAGAAAATAGTGGAGCTGGAGAGATGGCTCAGCGATTAAGAGCACGTGTTGTTCTTGGAGAAGACCCAGATTTGGTTCTCAGCACCTACATGGTGACTCCCAACCAACCACCCATAACTCCAGTTCTATGCTGCACCCACTTCTGACCTTTGTCAGTACCAGGTATGCGCATGGTACATATACCTGCATGCAGGCAAAACACTTACACACATAAAATAAACCAAAAAGTGCCCCAGCGTCATTCACAAGAAGAAATCTTAAAAAACTCAAAATGATTATTATTCTTAAATTTTGATTTAAATTAATTTTATGTGTATGAATATTTTGTCTGCATGTGTGTCTGTACACTACACTGGGAACCAGGCCTGAGGAGGCTAGAAGAGGACATTGGGTACCCTGGAATTGGAGTTACAGGTGTCTATTAGCCACTATGGGGGTGCTGGGAATTGAATCTGGGTTCTCTGGAAGAGCAATGAATGCTCTTAACTTCTGAGCCATTTCTCCAGCCGAGTTGTCCAGTTTCTTAATTTTTAATTTTTATTTTTTTATTGGACATTGTTACTTGTTTTGTTGTTGTGAACATAGTGTATTTTCTTTTAAATTCTGTTTTAATGACCTACAATTTTTAAAATCCATTTGTCTATTATTATATTGCAATTTTGTCCAGGTATATGCCTAGTAATATTTTGTGGGTGAAATTGGCATCATAATTTTCCCTTAACCTTTTATATTTTAGATGATTCTAGTTATAAAGATTTTAGAAAGGCAAAGAGATAAGCTGAACCCACATCACTCAGCCTCTCCTGTCTGGTGCTTTAGGCGCTCACAGGACACTCATTGAAGCATCATTGGCCTCACCACACACTGCATTTAGATTGGATGAGTTCTTAAGTAGTGTCTTTTTTCTGCTCCAGCGTCCAAATAGGACTCTATACTTCATTTAGTGATAGTGTTTTTCAGTTTCTCCTAGTGCGTGGCAATTCCTTCATCTATCTTTTATGACGTTGAGATTTTTGAAAAGTACCTCTGTTCATCTGTACAATGTCCCTTGATTGGTTTATCTGAAGTCACGCCCTACCCCACATCCAATTATTGTTACATATGATTAAGAAGGACTCCATGCAGTTAGTGGGAGCTCTCTGTGTCCTCTCCATAGTGGTGACCTCATTTACGGCTTCTAATCTGTCGAGTGATTACTTTGACTGTGTGGAGTCTTTTTAAAATTTCACCTATGAACTTTGACCTCCGTCCCTGAAATCCGCCGCCACAGCTACCTCTTGACTGTTATAGATTGTTTTTTCTGTGTCCTTCATTTATTAATCGGGACTATTTTGGGAGGAGGAGTTGCTGTTTGTTTTACTCACTCATGTAGGATGGTGTATGCCACCCGCCTCACGTGTCTCTATCCTTTGAGTGATACTGTTCTCTGTCATGCTGTTTGCATTGTTCTAGCTCCAGCCAATGGGAGTTCTTTCAGATTTTCCCATAAGCTTTTCAACAAGTCTTCATCTTTTCTGCCATCCACATCTTTATCTTCCTCCCTGCCAGAGACTTCTTGTGTTTTCCCTACCCTTGCCCTGGATTCAGCTAGTTTCCTAAATAGTTTAACCACTTTCCCCAAGAACCTGGTCTGTCCTATTGAGGAACCACACTTAGCTAATAAAGGCCAGAGGCCCCTGTGGATGTTGCTTCTTGTCCTTCTTAGGGGGTGGAGATTCATATATGTATGCTTTCTTGATGCTGGCGACCCAGCAGTCTACAATGTACAGAAAGTACTGACTTTACCACTTCTTTTCCATTTCTTTTAAGATTTATTTAATTGTGTATTTTATGCATAGATGTAGTTGGTCGACATGTACATCTGCACACCAGAAGAGAGGGCAGACAGTTGTGAGCTGCCATGGGGGTGGTGGGAATTAAACTCAGTACCTTCAGAAGAACAGCGAGTGCTCTTAACCACTGAGCCATATCTTCAGCCCCGACTCTACCATTTCTTAAGATTACAACATGGATTGGATTCTCATTTCCCTTTTTATGTTTCTTAGAGAATTTGTGCACAATGTAATGACATTATAATACTCATTAAATATTACATAACACTGAGCTTGTAGCTCTTGGAAGTCTGGAATAATGTACACATGCTGGAAAGTGAATAGTAAACAAATATATATTGAACAAAATGAAATTAGATTAGCTTAAACAGATAAGAAAACTACCTAAGCATAAATAGTCTCCTTAGTTAATAAAATGGAACATTTATCTTTAAACTGGATCATAGTATTTATCATATTAATTGAAAATTTGCTGGATACTTAAAATGTGTGAATTGAATTTATTATTATATATTTTCAAATGCTATTTTAAAGCTAATACACTCTTCTTGGGATAAAAGAAAAAGTCTAGGTACAATCTTTTATTGACTCAAAAGATCCAAGATTCTTACCCACTCTTCTCTATTATTGTAGCTTCTTGGGTCACCATTAGAAGAAACATTGTGTTTTGATTCAAGTCTGTTTGTAAATGATTCTACTAGATATTCTATAGGCAAGAGGACATTATTATAGGCTTGGATGAAAAAAAGAAGTAGATATTTTTGCTCAGCCTAGAAATAAACTTTAGTGGTAAAATGTGCGTTTTTGGCATGACACAGAATAAGTACTAACGGGGATTTCCCAGTAGTGGAAGTTTTAGAGGGAAGCTGAGGAGTGAGAGAGACAGCAAGAAACTGTTGAAATTCCTAGTTCACTACAATTTAAAGTATCTAAAATATACCGTATGCAATGCAGTTTGTACTTTCGTTTTTTTTTTTTTTTGGTTTTTCGAGACAGGGTCTCTCTGTGTATCCTTGGCTGTCCTGGACTCACTTTGTAGACCAGGCTGGCCTTGAACTCACAGTGATCCGCCTGCCTCTGCCTCCCAAGTGCTGGGATTAAAGGCGTGCGCCACCACCGCCCAGCTTGTACTTTCGTTTTAAGGTTGCTAAACCTTGCGCTGGCTGTGACTGAAGAGCTGGGCAGCTCAAACACTGTTTCCGAGCTGGTGTGGTAGAGCCAGTGGGATGCTGGGTCACGGGTGGCACTGGATCAGCCTTGTGGACATCAGGAGATGGTGTCTGTGTCAGAGCTGGGGCTTAACATCTGCAGTGTCCTGGAACTGGGGCCTGGGGTTTTTGGCTGGCATCTCTGAATGCTTCCTTCCTGTTTGTTTGTGACCCATATTTCTCTTTCTCTGTTAGTGTAGTTGTGCCCGTAAGGTGTGTAACATAGTGTTTCTGGTGTCATTGCTTGTGCATTGTTTCTTGTGTGAAGCAAATGCACATTGTTCTGATGCAGAATGTGCACCGGTTCAATTGGTTTCAGACATATGCCTAAACCACAGAGTTTTTACATCTGAGAACTCGTGTGAGCCTGGAAGGAATTCACAGGCACTGAGATGATGTGAGTGAGTTTGTTTTCAAAAGAGAGGTGATTGCCTGTGAGCCCAGCTAACAGGAGTCAGAGGTAGAGGTAGCCTTACATAGCAGGGGCCACTTAGAAGATGCTGCCAGATAAACCATCCAAACAGAAAGCAAAATATCAAAAAACCCTAAACAAAACAAAACAAGACAAACAAACAAACACCCTCCTCTAGCCATTCTACCATTCTGTTTGTAATCACCTCCCTCCAAGCTGAAATAGGTATGTGAGTGGGTAGGTACAGAGACATGATGTTTGGTGGTTTGCTTTCTTAAGGAGAGCCTGCTGCCCAGAGAGATCAGTTCACTTCTTGCTCCCCTTCCCCCCCTTTTTTTCTTATTAACCAGATTCAGAAGCCAAAAATTGTGGCTTTATATGGCTACAGCTTTTGTTTACCCTTTGATACACAGTATAATGGTAACCTTACTTTACTTACTAATTTTAAAACGCAGTATGACTCAAGTTTTAGCACTGGAGCCTCTAGCAGACAACTAGTCAAGTCTTCCTATATATTTTAAGCCCATTGCTTAAAATTTTTCTCTCTTAAGACAAGAGATCTGGGGGTCTCTTTCCTCACAGAATTTCCTCTCAGTAACCAGGGCACATCCTCTACTTTCTAGAACACTCATGTGGGGGTTCTTGAAAGAGCCACTAACCACTTTGACGTTGCTGATTGGCCCAGATAATAGCTTGGAATATATAATGATCGCAAACAACTCCTTTCATGTTTCAGTCCAACAAACCCTGAAGATCTCTGTCTTGCCCGGTCTCTTGCCCCCATTGTCTCCCTTCCCTCCATTCCTTAGTGGCTAGTAGCCAGATCCAGACCTCCCATTCTTCTGGGACCCATTCCTGATAGATTGTCCTATGGTCCAAGCAGCTGCTTATTTGAAGATTAATTCCACCATAAAAACAAGAATAGGAACTTTCTTTTTTCAGTAGCTATTCTGTGAACTCCTGGCTTTCAAGTGACTTGAATGTTTTATTGGATCATGATCCAGAAGACACATCTGAATGGGCATCCGCTTGAAAAGGACACCCCACTCCCAGTCCTCCATCTCTGACCAACACATCTCCCCAGTGGAGATGACTTTCTCCTCTGTACCAGAGACTGTTTCACCTCTGCATTCAAGCTTCCACCCAACAGCACCCGTGGACTGTGTTTCCCATAGTGCATTTAACACAGACCCTTTTCCAACTTTCTTGCTAGACTCCTGCCTGTGCAGTTCATTATCTGTGGATACTGCTTGCTGGTTGCTCTGCTGTGCACCCTTTATTTCTATACCTAGAAGAAAATCGGGTTTGGGTTCTAAGATAATGAAAACATTGCTTTCTCCAGAAGGCCCTGCCACTTCCCGGTCATCCTCTTGGCTTCTTGAGAACTATCCATTCCCTAATGTCTTACCCCACTATTTTCTTCCAGTTTGTTACCATGGTCTTTTTTTTTTTTTTTGCCTTGTATCTAGGAACACGATTACCACAACTGCTCCTTTCCCTTGCCACCAGGGTCTCCATCACTCAGACTTAACATTCATCTTCTGTGTAAAAATACTCTGGAACTCTGGAGTGAATAGTAATAGATACTTTTAAAAGATTTTATTTTTATTTTTAAAATTATATGTGTGTGTGTATGTGCCACAGAGGCCAAAGGGATCACCGCCCCTGGAGGTGGAGTTACCTGAGATTGCAGAGTGGACTGGTCCATTGTGGGTGCTGGGAATCGAACTCATGTTCTCTGAAAGAGTAGTGAGTGCTGTTCACTGCTGAGCCACCTCTTCAGCCCTTCTACTGACTTCCTGGTTTTATATTGCTTTGGAATTTGTTCTGAATCTATCTAGGTTTAACATTCTCACACCAGAATCAGGGCTTCATACACCTTAGTATAGTTTCCTGTCTCCATTTCTTCCTGGTTTCTCAGTGAGGTCTGTTCAGGTAGCCACCACCTGGTGACCCCCTGTATCTGGGATATACAGATAGAATCTGCTTATCTGACTCATACATGCTGCCTGGGCTGTGCACATATGCCACAGTAACCTGTCTCGGTTAGCTGTAGTGTGGAACTTGTGCTTGATTGATCCTGTAACCACAGGAAACTTGGTTGGGTGATGCCCTAGACTTCAATAAAGGCCTCAGCCCGTGTCTGTCTCTGTCTTCCCACCAGGTGGTTGACCTTATCAGGCTGTGACCTTCCCATCAGCAGTTATTATTGCTTTTGTTCTCTCATGGATCTGTGAGAAGTGGCCTCCTCTCTTTTATTTCATATGTTTCTGTTGTGTCATCTCTTTTGGGGTTCATTTGATCAATGTGCTCCACCTGACTTTTCTCCCAGGTAAGTTCTCCTCAGAGAGTTTCTGTCATGGCATGGGTAAGTTGGCTATGGGTCAGACAAGAACCATAGGGTGGCTGCCAGTAAAAACTTGTTGGTTTTTTGTTTTTGTTTGTTTACCATAGGGACACCTAAACAAAGGTCAGACACTTAGACATTAGAGTGTCTGCCAGGATAAAGAGATATCCCTTGAAAAAAAGCACGTTAGAAACATCTATACCTGTACCTCATAGAGCCCCATATGGACAGAGCTAGAATGTGAAGCCATTGTTCAGAGAAAGACCTGAAGGCCAAATTATAGACAAATACAAGAGTCTAGCTTGTTTTTATGCCTGAGCAAGTGTACAGAAGAAGTCTGATCAGCCCCCTTTCCTCCTGGAGGAGAACAGTATCCACTTTGTGATGTTTGTTGACTACCTCCCTCTGCTGAGTTATTCTACACAGCAGAACAGCTCTGCGTGTACCTATTTACATAAAGCAGTTGATACATAAACACACAGTCTATAAATAGTAATTCTAGCCAGAAGATGAGCTGCATGCTTAGCATGGAGAGGGGTTTGGTTCTGTGTTGAACTTTGTTGGTAGTGGTGGAGTTGGAAGCTGCTATGGTGGTGGTTATATGTATTTTGGTAAGTTACTGGCCTCTGGGAACAGTTTGTTGAAAACACAATCGGCTGCATTGAAAAAACAAACCCACACATGAGCCTTGCTTAATGATATTATTACACGCTATGTTATGGAAACAGCATTTGTTACTTTTAAACTTTACATGCGTGCAGGGTAAAATCACTCTTACACATAAACACTGTTTATAGATAGATAGCTTGAAGCTTGGTTTTTGAACTTCAGTGGGTATCAGAATGAGCACAAGCTGGAAAGATTTTACTGTACCCCCACTACAAGCTGGGCTCCTCCCTCTAAGGTTTTGATTTGCTCATTTTGAGGTGAGTGTGAGAACGTGTAGCTCTAAGTTCTAGCTGTTGCTGATGTTGATGGTTCTGCTGCCAAGGTTTGAGGACCACAGGTTTACGGTAAGGCCATACAAATAGGCGAATGTCTGATATGACCAGCCCACAGTGGTATGCTGTTGCTATTTAAACTGCTAAGAAAAGCCTACTATGGAATGAAAACATGTTGGCTAATGGAATTTCAGACTGGGAGCCAGATAGGGAGACATCTTATTGCTCCAGAGCCCCTTAAAATAACATCCTTGCAGCATTTTTGGGAAGCAGGCCAAGCATGACTGTTTTCTCCTGAGAGAAATGGAATAAATTGAGAGAGGGAGGGAGGGAGGAAGAAGGGAGGGCAAGAGAGGGAGGGAGACTTAGGTTAGTAGTTGTTGGAGGAATACTTAGGAGCTGTGCTAAGGTAAGAAAACGTAGGCAAGAGTCGTGTGTCTCCTCTTTAGCTTGGACTTGAGGTTTTTTCCTGTGACAGGCTTAGCTGTACGTTGCCAGGGATGGCAGGAGGGATTCCCGTGCTGTACCAGACCACTCTCAGGTGGTGTTCTGCAGCAGCTAAAAGAGAAGAGTACAGTGATTGACAGCTAATGTTAGAGGCCTTTCGACAGCTCTCAGGTGGCTGTAGGTGGTTGTGATGTCTGTGCATCTGTCTGATAACTAAATGATGATGGGTTGGCCCATGCTCTGTGATCTTACACCATAACACACCTCCAATTTTGCTTCTGTTATTGGAAATAGCTTGGGACATGGAATTGGGAGATAGTGAACTGTAAAGCATCCTTGTGGTCTTTATTGTTTTAGGACCTGTATTATAGTAAAATACAATTTTTAATTTTTTGACCCCCTCATTCATATGGACAAAGATAACTGTAATTGATTCAATATTTTTTATTGTATATTTGTGATTTTTTTTCTCCAGTGCTGGATGCTATCAATTTAATTTTTTCTTAATTACTTATTTTACTTTAGATTTTTAAATTATAAAAGTAATGCATTTAATTTTACATGTGAATTTCTTAGAAAAAATAACCCCTGTAAGAACCTAATTGTGAATAATATAAACCTGTTTGTGTTGTATCTTTAAAAAATATGTATTTCTTTTTATTTTATGTGTATTGGTGTTTTGGCTGCACATTTGTCTATGTGAGGATGTTGGATTTCCTGAAACTGGAGTTACAGACACTGGTGAGCTGCCATGTGGGTGCTGGGAATTGATCCCAGGTCCTCTGGAAGAACAGCCAGTGCTCTTAACTGCTGAGTAGTCTCTCCAGCCCCCATGTTGTATATTTTTTATATGGTCCATTTTAATATTTTTTTCAAGACAGGGTTTCTCTGTGTAGCCCTGGCTGTCCTGGACTCACTTTGTAGACCAGGCTGGCCTTGAACTCACAGAGATCCACGTGCCTCTACCTCCCAAGTGCTGGGATTAAAGGCATGCACCACCACACCCAGCAATTACAGACCGCTGTGAACTGCCATGTGGTTGCTGGGATTTGAACTCGGGTCCTTCAGAAGAGCAGCCAGTGTTCTTAACTGCTAAGCCATCCCTCCAGCCCCCATTTTAATATTTTTAAATGGACTTTAAAATTTGTATAAACCATTCATATCTTCCAAGTTTAATCTTTTATTTTTACATAGTTTAGATATAGTTTGAAATTAACAGAAGCAAAGATGTAGAGATATGATTCATTTTCAATTTTTTTTTTTTAAGACAGAGTCTCAATGTAGCCCTTGTTGGCCTGGAGCTTGCTGTGTGGATGAGGCTGGCCTTGAACTCAGAATACTTTGAATTTTTTATTATGTGTATGTGTGTCTTTGTGTATGTATGCTGTGTATAGTGTGGTTTCCCAAAGAAGTCAGAAGAGGGCATTGGATCCCTTGGAGCTTGAGTTACAGACAGTTGTGACCCATGGGTGTGGGTCCTGGGGACCATAATGAGGTCTGCTGGAAGAGCAGCTGGTGCTCTTCACTGCTGAGTGCTCTCTCCAGCCCTGTAATTAGTTTTCTATTTCAAAAATGTCTGAATCATATTCTGTAGAGACTCAAGTGTGATTTAGTCAGATTGAGCATCTTTTCATGAATTTGTTTGCATTTTTTGAGTTATTATTCTTACCAAATTGTTGGAGGTCACAAAGATATTAATCCTTTGTCTTACAGCCTAAAGGTTCCCCTTTATGGTTTTGTATAATTTGAAGGTCATTTTCCCTCATAGTTATATGACATAAATAGGGAATAGTGTTGATATTCTTAGCCGTCCCTGCAAATCCAGAACTTAAAAGAAGCCAATCAGTAGAGAGCAAATTTAAACTAAATTAAAAAGATAGTAACCTGGTCATAGACCTACTACAATAAAAATTATTGCGTAAATAATTTATTGGAATTCAAAATAAAAATATGTGGTATTAATGAAACAATGTTTTGAAGGAGATTAATATATATATATATATATCTGATGCAGGGTGATCCAATGTTTTAAACATAGGATCACACAGTACTTCAATTATTTATACCTAAAAACACCCTCCCCCACGTAGAGGTAAGGGGAAAGCGAGGCAGAGAAGTAGTGTTAAGTCCAGTAAGTTCAGAGGGCATTTCAGTGACTCAGAGCCACAGGCATGACTAGAACTCTATAAGTACATTCACCTGTGATAAAGGAGGCATGAAAGTAAATAAGACACTTTTTCTTACTGTATCTCACCTGATATTATCACCTAATATCTCACAGGATAAATAAACCTTTCATTTCAGCATGTCTTTTAATGCGCCTACTCTCCTTAATGGAACTACTCAAAACAAACAAACAAACAAACAAACCCCTAATAAGTCAAAAACAAAAAGGAAGACAGTAAGATTGGCAGGCAGACAGGCAGACAGACAGGCAGACATTCAAAGTGTGTAACTAGGTGTTATGGATCCCTCTGAGTATGGGTTTGAAGAGTCCAATGAGAGAATACTCACTGGTTTCTTTAAGGGACACGGGTGTTGTGACTATTATACATACCTGGAAAAATGTAGAGTGCGGTACACCCAGTCTTGTTTGAAGAGAGCAAAAACCCCCATTACTATTACTACCTCTGCCCATGAAGTTTCCAGTATTTTAAGAAATGTTAGGATTTTTTTTGTTTTGTTTTTAATGGAATTATGCTCTTTTGTCATGAGTTCCTTGAGCATATACAGCCTGCAGACATTTGAATCATGGCATTATAAAACTGAAACTGTTTTGGTACATGAGAATTGAGTCCTTTCTGATAGTTTCTCTGTATCTATAGGATCTGCCTGCAGTTCTCCCCTGCTTACCTTAGTGAACATATCAAACATAGGTTGCCAACTGTTTTTAAAATTTAAAAATACAATTGCCTTTTGTTTTCAGATTGTTTTTTTTTCTGGTTTTAGAAGAGACTGGTCTGTATAACCTTCATTTGTATCAAGTCTGACTTTGTGAAGCAGCCTGCTTGCTTCTCTGTGTCTAGTCCTATCTAGTAGCCTGAATCTTTTACCAGACCTTTGTTTTCTTTATTCTGCACCACCGAGATTCACTTTCAGTTCCCCCTGAAAGCTATGACTGGGGTTTTGTTGGCTAGAATTTCTCCTCTGTAGGTCTCTAGATCCTGGGATGATAGTGTTGGCACTAGGGTACTGTCCTCACCTATCTGTCTCTTCCATCTGTAAACACTTTCATTCTGCCTTTAGTGGATTGGCCTCTTGAGGATACGTGATGTGGAGTGTTTGTGAAAGGCAGCTGATAAGACTGAAGACATTTTCCTTCAGTGGAGAGAAAGGGTGGGCAGCAGGGAGAGGTAAGGGGACAAACTTGTCTCCACTGCTGGGCTCCCAACCTTCTGTGGAGTTTTCATTTATCTACAGTTTTGTGAGGCCAATAAATGAATTTTATGACAGGGAAGCTACAAATATTTTGAATTTAGCCCAGTCTCAAGTGCATGGCACTGTGGTTATGGCTGGTGATAAAAACTAAACTATATTACTGTGGTACATTGGCATACAGCTTATGATTTGTATTCCGCGACAGAGGATATAAATGGGAATATGTTTTTTCTTTTTATTTCTGATATATAGTGTAATTGCAACATTTCTCTCATACCTAAATATAACTATCTTAATGTAACCCAGTTTCCTAATATAGCATGCTTCTTATTTAAACAGTTTTCTTTTATATCTCTATTCCCCACCCTTACTCATACTATAGACTAGGTTGGCACGAACTTGCCTGACTGCCTTCCAAATGTTAGAAGTATATGTGTGAGCCACCATGCCTGACTCTTCATTCTTTTTTTTTGGGGGGTGTGGGGGGACAGGGTTTCTCTGTGTAACACAGCCCTGGCTGTCCTGGGCTCACTTTGTAGACCAGACTGGCCTCGAACTAGCTGAGATCCGCCTGCCTCTGCCTCTCAAGTGCTGGGATTAAAGTCACACCTGGCTTGTATTATATCTTAATGCCTAGTTTTGGTCTTTGATATAAAGATAATATATATTTACTGTAGAATATACTTTTAAATTATAATTTTAACATATATAATTAACTTATCTATTGTCTAGGGAGTTCTGATTCTTTGGGGTCTTTTTTGTTGTTATTTTGTTTTATTTTTACATTTAGTAAGAGCTATATGGTGTAATATGAGTAGTTTAGTTGGTTCTAACACTGCCACTCTGACTTAAGGAAGGCTGTGAAGTTGATTTCATTGGTAGTCAAAATCCTGAGTGCAAGGGAGGAGGAAATTCTCCAGTCTTGAGGGTTTATCTGATAGGTTTGGACATGAGGCTAATTTTGCTTGTGATTATCGTGTTACATCAGGCTTTGAATATAATGCTTGGGGAGTGGGACACTGAAGAGAAGTATATAAAATTTGATCTTACTAAATATCTTTTAAGCTATTGTACTAATATACTAATGAAAAATTTAAAGTACATTTATATGTTTGTATGTATGTGCGTATACATGTATGTGTGCTGTGGTGTGCATATGGAGAGCAGGGGACAACTTGGTGGGAGCTGGTTCTCTACTTCCATGACATGGGTCCTGGGGATTGGATTCATGTCACTAGACATGATGGCAAATGCCTTCACCTGCTGTGCTGTCTTCCTGGCCCTGTAAATATTTTGAAGGGATACCATTGTTATTTTTTAGAAAGTGTTAGAAGTTTTGAGTGTGGGCACAGACTACATAGCAGGCACTTTTAGCTTTAAGAAACACTTGCTTAGATTTTTACTGGCCATTGATATTCTTTCAGTGCCTCTAAGGTAAGAAATAGATTGTTTCTGGATCCCAAAGCTGAGGCAGCAGGAGGATCGTGATTGTGAGGTCAAGTAAGACTCTGTCCTAGAGAACTTAAAACTAAAAGAAAAAAAATAGATTGCTCAAATGACAGCACATGCTGGTGAGGTTGTGAAGGAAGGGGAAGACTCCATTGCTGGTGGGAGTGCATGCTTATACAGCCACTATGGAAATCAGTCTAGCGATATGTTAGAAAACTTGGAATAGCCCTACCTCATGACCCAGCCATAACACACTCAAACAATTCCTAACCAAAACACAAGTACATATCTTCATCTGTGTTCATAGCAGCCTTATTTGTAATAGCTAGAAACTGGAAACAACCAAGATGTCCCTCAACCAACGAATGGATAAAAAGACTGTGGTACATTTACGCAATGGAATACTACTCAGCTATCAGAAACAAGGAAATCATGCAATTCGCAGCCAAATGGATGGAACTAGAAAAGCTCATCCTGAGTGAGGTAACCCAGACTCAGAAAGATGCACATGGCATCTACTCACTTATAATTGGATTTTAGCCATATAGTACAGGACAGTTATCCTACAACCAACACACCAAAAAGAATAGGAACATAGACTTTGTTACCTGTTAGTGGGACAATTTGCCCTAGTGGGACAATTTGCTGTCATGTAGGCCACCAGTGCAAAAGGAAGCTCGTAGCCCTCATATGACTGCTGAACTGAGGGTTGTGGATATGTAGGGACACCCCACTCTGGAGGAGTGGGATGGAAGGAAGAGGGAGGAGAGGGTAGGAGGGTGGAACCAGGAGGGGTGGAAAGAGGACACTGTGATGGAGATGTAACTTGAAGTAATAAATAAACATTTAAAAAAAAAGAAAAAAAAACCCTTAAAGCAAATTTATATTCTGTGCACAATATGAAAAAAAAAATAGATTGCTGAAGCTGCCAACTAGTAGAGTATGCATATGAACTTACAGATCTGGACTCAGTTTGCCCCCTTCTCAAAGACTGAATTGCTGCTAGAGTTATGTTTTCAGGATCAAAAATCTTTGCAAAAGATAAACGTCTTCAAAATCATCTCCTCACTTAAGCATTAAACCAGGCCCCATCTCTTCAGTGAAGATTCAGGGATACTTTGTACTCTTGCTACTGGCAACTGAAGTACATGGTAAGTATTGATTTGGGACAAAAGAGAATTAATTTTATATGTTTGAGACAGATTCACTTTCATGTAGTATTCTTCTTTCTCCCTACAAAGCAAGTGATTAACCACTACTTTAATTTTCAATTAATCAAATTAAGTTTCTACTGGTAGATTTTGATTACATGCAGTTCTAACAGCTTCCAGACACACTTCTCTTTCCCATATGCTTACCATATGCGGAGTAAAACTGATGTAGAATAAATTAGTGTAAAAGTAAGAACACTCGGTTCTTTTGTAGAGTTCATCTTGAGTGACAGAAGACAGCTCAGAATCGTTTTAGCTGTGAGGCACCTTTTGAAAAGTGATATGGAAAAAGAGCCCATTTATGAGTGCCAAGGTCTGTTTTCATAAATGTAAATTTGAAAGTTCATTAAAATTTTGGCATGTGATTTGGAATGCATAATAACTGGAAATGAGTCAAAGCCAGAAATCTGTATCCTTATACCAACAACACATTTCACTGAAGACTGGCTGTGTGTGGTTGTTTAATATTTAAAAGGTTAAAAAAATAGTATTTACTTGATGGTAATGACTCTGGAAACGCCACAGGATCGAGACACTGCAAAGACACGGGGGTGTTTGAGATCTCAGAATCCTCACCAGCCCCTCTTTTTTTGCATAATGAGGCTGCTGACTTCTTCACAGTCACTACTGGCCCTCTGTTTTTAGGGACAAAACTGAAATGCATGTTCACTGTTGAGTTTGAGACTGGGAAAGTTGATCATGAAGGACATTTCAGCTCCCATAAGAACCACATAAAGATTGCTCGTATGGACTGAGGCTAGGTGGTATCTAGTACTAGTAGTTATTATGAATAGTTAATGCTTATGGATTCTAATGGGGCATGACTAGTCTGCTGCTAACCTGTAACACAAGACTTTCAAGGTAAAACTGCAAAAACAAAGGCAAAGAGGAGAAACCCACTACCTGTTTGTTTAAATGGCCCCATTTCTTCCATGGTATAGAAAAGCTTGTTCCTACCATCCTTTCAGAAATCTGCATGTGAGGCACACAGTAGACAAGGTAAAAATGAATGATGAGAAATAGCCATCATTTATATAACCTCAAAATTTTACCTTCATTCCCTGCCAATTATTTTTGCTGTTATATGTGTGTATTTTGTACAGATTCCATTTTTTTTACTACTATCCCTCTTTTAATGTTTTAGTTTATCCATATTGGTGTTTTGTCTGCATATGTGTTTGTGTGCCATGTGTTTGCATGGTGCACATGGAGGCCAGAAAAGGGTATCTGATGCTTTGGAACTTGAGTTACAGATGGTTGTGAGCTGCTATGTGGGTGCTGGGAATGGAAACCGTGTCCTCTAGAAAAGCAGGTATTGCTTTTAATGAACCATCTTCCTAGCCCCTTTGCCCTAAAAGTTCTTTTCTGTGATATTGTGAGCTTTCTGGTTTCTGCATTCTAATTTTGTCAGACAGGGGAAAAGGTCAATAGAACCTCATAGTAGGACGAAGAAGCGGGTCACCAACATAACATTGCACACTGCGCTCCTCAAATTTGTGTTCATGGTTTTGTTCAGCCTGCTCTGCCATATAGTGTGCTATTTATGGTTAATGTTTATAATCACCCAAGATCCTGCACAAAGTAAGTTTGTAATCACTGTCGTCTTGGCTTATTTCCTCTCTTAGCCTTTGATCTTCTTGACTTTGACACATGCTTCTCACTGACTTCTGTGCAGTCTCATTCTGACAGGATGCTTTGATTATCCCCCGCCTTCCCCAGCTGAGTTCAAGCTTGGAGTCACTAAACTGAATGCTCTAGCATTTGATTTTCACTTTTATGTTGCACTGCTGGGCACTTTTCTCTTCTGCACTTAAATTTGTAATTTTTCCTACTTCCACATGGTTTTCCTTCAAATAATTTTCTATAGCACGGCCAGTTATTAGTCTGAAAATGGACCTCCCATCAAAGTTTTCTACTTTCTTAAAAATGTATTTATTTATATATTTTTAGGCAGGATTTCATATAGCCTGGTCTATATTCATATAGAGTTGATGAGGATTATCTTGAATTCCTGATCCTATTGTCTGTGTCTCTTCAGTGCTAAGATTAGAGGCCCTGTGTACTATGCCTCGCTCTAAAAACTTTTATTTGACATAAAATGTATATATTTATGGTATACAACATATTTTAAAATATGTATCGTATATTGTAAAATGATTAAACATATGTATCACTTCACATACCATTTTTTTGGTGACAAGCACCCTTAAAATTTATTGTCAGTGATCTTCAAAATACTATATATTATCATTAACTGTAACCACCATTCTGTTTCTTGTTCTACTGTTTCTTGTTCTAACTCTTCTTTAACTGAAATTCCATATGCTCTGGACAATATTTTCCCCACTGATTCCTTCCTTCCTCCAGCACCTAGTAACCACAATTGTATTCTCCTTTCTACAAATTCACGTGATTGTTGAGATCCCACATATAAGTGACATCAAGTGGTGTGTCTTTTTTGTCTGACATATCCCACTTAATGTCCTACAGATTCATCCAAGTTCTCACAAATGATAGAAATTACTTCTTTTAAGGATTGTGTGATATTCTACCAAGAATATAACACAAATGTAACACTTAGATCACTCTGTATTCTGGATAGGGAATGAAGATTTTTTTTCCCCCTTTGGATATGTATCCACAATGGGATTTGGTGGATCAGTGATTTTATTTTTTGGGATCCTGCATACTGTTCTCCATAGGGGGCTGCTCTCATTTCTATTCCCACTGCAGGTGTTTAACAATTCTCCTTCCTTTTCTCCAACAATGCTTGTTCCATTATTATTATTATTTTTGCTCATAGCCATTCTGAGTGGAGAGCTGTGAGCACTCATCGTGGTATTAACTCATCATGATTACTGATGTTGAACTTTTACAGTTGTATGCTTTTGTTTGTTTTTTAAAAAGAGATATTTATTTAGGTCTTTTGCACATTTTAAATGAAAGCTTTTTAGTTTTTATGCTGTTGAGTTGTTGGGGTTGTGTACAGATTTTGGAAACTAGCTCCTTATGAAATGTGTGGCTTCTCAATATTTTCTCCTATACCATTAGTTGCCTCTTCTCTCTATTGAACAAAATCCCGTTTATCTGTTTTCACTGTTGTGGCCTGGGCTTTTGAGCTCATATCCAGGGAATCATCCCTCAGGCCTTCCCCTTTGCTTCCTCCTGGAATCATCCTTCATGTCAGAGTCTCCTGTGCTTTTTCCCATAGGTCAGGCCATGTGTTCTCTGTACCCTGGGAAGTTTTTAAGCCTTATTTTGGAGAAGAAATTTGGAGACCAGAATCACATTTAGCCCAGGATAGCCTTGAATCTGCTATGTAACCAAGAATTACCTTGAACTTCTGCCTCCACCTTGTGAATGCTAAGTTACAGAAGTATGTCACTATACCAGGTTTTGTGTTGTGCTAAGATCAAATCCAGGGCCCTGTGCAAGCCAGGCAATAACTCCACCAACTAAGTCACATCCTCAGCCCCCTTTTTTGAAAGTTTTAATTGATATATGACGTATCAACATATATGTAAATATATATTTATAATATATCCATAATAAATTCATAATATATCTGTAGTATTTATGATTATATAATATACAATTAATATAGTAATTATAATAAAACATATTTATATTTATAAACATATATTTATGAGGTATTTACAGCATAATAATTTGGTATATGTATACTGTGTTTAATGACCATATTTGGGCAATTAGCATTTCCTTCTTGAGTTTTTTTAATTTTTAAGTCATGTGTAATTATGTGTGTTGTGTGGGAAATGCACATATGAGTACAAGCACCCGTGGAGGCCACAAGAGATGTTCAGAGGCCCTGAATCTGGAGTCATAGGCACTTGTTAGCTACCTCATGTGAGTGCTGGGACCTGAACTCAGGTCCTCTGCAGGAGCAATACGTGCTTCCAAACCACTGGACTACATCTCATTGTTCCTGCAATGTGTCCCATGAGATTCTGCTTACTGACTTTTCCTTTGCTTTCAAAATGTTACCTTTATTTTTAATTTAACTTCGTTTTGTAAATGCTAACTTTTTCATAACCTTGGTCTTCTTTGTATGTAATTTAGCTGAGTCTCCTAGGTCTTAATGAGACAGTGTTGGTCTGTAGCAAGTCCTGGTTATGTTTGCTGATAAATTTGCCTTCGTGGGTTGATACTTAGTGATGTCAGGAGGAGTGAGTGTGTCTTCCTTGTCCTTGTGAATCAGTGTGGGACAGAAGACTGGTGTATGCTCAGTATACTATCTGCTTATTACCTGGAATTTGGCTTATTTTTCATTGCATTGTACAGTAAATGAAGTACATTAAGCATGTTTTTGAGTAAAGATTTGTGATATATCATGATTTGTGGTTACAGAGAGGTATATATCGTAATTTCTTGGTGTTTGAATTTGTGAACAGATTCCACGGAGCACAATTCTTGAGTAATCGAAAGAAAATTTCACATTTGGTTAGGAAAAGAGGAATAACAGTATGTGTATGATTTGTGATGATAAATTATTTCAGACCAAAGAATTATGTGAAACTCCTTATTTTAAATTGTTGCTAAAAATTACTGGGAGTGTTACTAGGGGAGGTGGCTCAGTGGGTGAGAGTACCTGCCAAGTGCCGAAGGCCTGGGTTTCAGTTCCCAGCACCACACAATGATGTGGTGGTTAATACCCACAACTCCGTGTTAGGGAGCTTGCTGGCCAACCAGCCTATCCAAAATGACAACCCTGAGGCTCAGTGAGAGACCCTGACTCAAGGGAATAAGGCAGAGAGCGGTAGAGGAGGATCTCTTAGCTGTAGCCCCACATCACACATATTGACATTCATACTCTCACACACACATGCTTATACCACACACATAACTCTTGTATATATGTACACATACACCCAAACTAAGATGAAACAAAACAAAAAACCCAAACAAAATAAAAAAGTAAAAGATTTATTGGGAGGACTGAAGTTAAACCTTAATCACGGAGAGAGTGTCAGGGTGGGATAGAAGATGATGCATTTGTGAGTGTGGAAACCACCAGAATTCTGTGGCATCTGAGTTAGTGATGTTTCTGAGTCCACTTTGTGTAACACAGGACACTGTCTGACCTAAGTCTGTATTTTATTTTGGACTATAGGAGACAGGTAGGAAAACAGTATTGGCAGAAACAGGAAGGGGTAAAACACCCCAGCCTGTAGCTTGTCCTTAGCCTTTAATTTAACTAAGCAGGTAGCTGAAGGAGTTGGAAGCTTCAGAGAAACCAGGGATGGGTTCCGAGGCAAAATTCACTTTCCACATATTTCTGCACCATTCTCTCTACCCTCCTCATTGTGACCCTGTGTCACTGGGAGATGGGCAGTGGCGATGTTTACTCTTCTTAAACTGGGTTATTGAACCAGAGGAGTGATGGTCTGAGATTTCTGAAGCTGAATCTCAGAAAGCATTGAAGCTTGTTCCGTGTCGGAATCCAGCGGTGGATTATGAAACCTGTAGCTGTCTAGAGGTCCTTCTGCTGTGGGAGAGATGTGTCGAAAAGAACCTAGGATGATTAGAGAGATTAGAGAGATGCCCATGAGCCCCTACCTGTTCTCCATCCCCTCTGCTACCTGACTAGAACCATGTGAGAACCATTGATCCAGAATGGCCCATTTGTGCCCTTCCTCAATTCCTGACTCAGAAACCAAGACATACAGTAAAAGGGCTGCTGTTGTTTTAAACTGAGTTTGTGGAGCTGAGAGATGGCTCAGCAGGTAAAAATGCTCGCCACATGCCTGATGATGACACAGAGCTCATATAAAGGTGCAAAGAGACACCGTCTCCATAGAGTTACCTGTGTTTGCGCATGCACACCCCTCCCACACACTAAAATAATTTTAAATGTAGGTTTAAAAAAATATGATGAAAAAACCATTTTAAGGAGCAATTTTATGGTCACTGCAAAATTGAGAGTAAGGTTGAGAAACATCTCTTATCTCCCATTGTGCCACTCTTGTGTAACTTTGGCAGTTAACAGCAATGTACTCTTAAAGTAAATACTCAAATCTGACTGCCTGTTGTGAATTGTTGAGTATATTTTGAGTTTCTAACCCCTGCTCCATTTGAATATGTATGGCTTTATCTGGGAACAGAGTCATTTGCAGGTGGAATCAAGTTAAGATGAAGCCAGCATGGGCCAGTGTGTTCTGTACCAGGTGTCTGCTACAGAGACTCAGAGAGGGCCATGAAAAAAATGTACAGACTGGGATGTACTGCCACAGTGGAGGGCCACCAAAGGTTGCCAACAAACGCCAGAAGCTAAGGAGGAGTCCTCTCCCACAGCTTTCAGAGGGGCACCACACTTCCAGGACTGATGGGTACATTTCTCTTGTTTTTCAGTGCCCAGGATTTGGTAATTTATTATGGCATCTGTAGGAAAATAATACTGTGCCTAAAGTTAAGTGGGGAGAATGAAATAGTTCTGCCCATGAAAAGCTGTGAAAATGAAAATAATCCACAGCATGCAAGAAAACACACGTTAAACATCTATCTAAGAACATGAACTTAGAATATATAAACAAAGCAATATGACAGTTCATTTTTTTTTTTTTTTTGGTTTTTCGAGACAGGGTTTCCCTGTGTAACAACAGCCCTGGCTGTCCTGGACTTGCTTTGTAGACCAGGCTGGCCTCGAACTCACAGAGATCCGCCTGCCTCTGCCTCCCAAGTGCTGGGATTAAAGGCGTGCACCACCACGCCTGGCTCGACAGTTCATTTTAACAGCAGGTAGAAGGCTGGGTGTGGTGGCATTTCACATTATAGTCCTAGCACTCGTGAGGCAGAGGCAGGTGAATCTCTGAGAGTTTCAGACTATTCTGGTCTGCATAGGGAGTTTCAGGCCAGTCAGACTACATAATGAGACTGTTTTTTTTTTTTTTTTTTTTTTTAAAAAGGATAAAAAATTTAAGCAAAGACTTCATTAAAGAATAAGCATAGTGTTCACTGTTTTTTAGCAAAATGGAAGTTAAAGCAATGAGGTGATGTTACATGCCCACAGGGGAAATTGCTAAAAATGTGTATGTGTGTGTGTGTGGAGGAGGGGGAAGGAGGTGTTCCCAGTATTGATGAAAAGGTACAACAGCTGGAACTCTCCTTGGTTGCTGACAGATATGTAAAATGCTATGCTGTCTATGGAAAGGCTTTTCAGCTTCTTAATATGCTACATTGGCTAGATAGCCTTTTTATTGCTGTGACTATATCCCTGACAAGACGCAACTTCCAGGAGGCAGGCAAGAAAGACCGGTGGGTGAGAGAGGTTTGCAGGGGTGTGGTGGTAGGAGGGCGAGGCTGCTTGCTTGCACCTTGTCTGGTCACAAAGCCCACGGGGAGAGAGGGAGACTTGGGCTGTGCTGTCACTCATAAACCTGTCCTCAGCAAGCTGCTCCTGCCAGGCAGACCTGTCCTCTTGGAGGGTCCACAGCTTCCACAAACAGCACTGCCAGCTAAGGCTGAAGCCTTTAAGCTCATGGTCCTGGGGGTGGAGGTGGATTTCGCCTGTGAACTGTAACTGAGCATATGCTGGAGTAGTCATATTACTTGTAGGTAACATTCTCTTATCCAAGAGAATTGAAGGCATCTGTCCATCTAAGGACTCCGGTGTGCATCTGTGTTTGTTTATTAGAACTTTATCTAATTGGGCCAGACTAGAAGAAACTCAAATGTCTACCAACAAGTGGGTGAGTAAATAGTCTTCCTAAAAAGGAACAATTGATGATACACACTTGTTGTAGGTGACTGTCCAAGTACCTAAATTACATTGAAGAAAGTTGCTAAGACTTCAACCCAAAGAATGCATGTTGCATGTATTCCATATTAGAGAAAATTCTACGATGGACTAGAGAGATGGCTCAGCAGATAAGCGTACTTGCTGCTCTATTTTTAGACCTGGTCTTGATTCCCAGCACCCATATGTGGCTCACAGTCATCTCTAACTCCAGTTTCAGGGAATTTGGATGCCTTTTTCTGGCCTTTGTGAACACCAAGCATGTATATAGGGCATACATGCATGCATAAAACTCATACATGTAAAAATTAGAAAAAAATCAAAATCTTAAAAAAAAAAAGGTCTAGGAAGTGGTGAGCATTTACATTTCCAGAAAATTCCAGTGTCCCAGAGATGTGAGATGCACAAGATAGGGGGAAAGGGTTTACCAACAGACACCAGGAATTTTGGGGTTCATGGTAAGGTAGTTTCTTGGTCATGTTGATGGAACATATGTGATGTTCCATGTTAAATATGTGATTTTTTTGAAATGTCATATTCTTTCTCCATAAAGCTAGCACCAAAAGAAAATTAAAGAGAAAATATAGGGTTTTTTAAAATTACATTTATTTATTACTTCAGAGAAAATGTAGGTTTAGTGTGTGCTTGCACATGTGTGTTGGAGGATGGGTAAACTTTAGGTTCTACTCTGTCAGCGTAACAGCAGAAGGTAAAGTTTGCTTTTTTTTGTGTGTGGACGTTTGGATGCCTGTCTTATGGCAAGAAGCCATTTAAGTGCAGAGCTAATCAATTACATGTTGAGAATTAGATTTTACTTATGAAAGATAGCTATGGTACATTTTAAAGTAAGGAACTTAACATAAAGTCTTGAGCTCCAGGGGAAAGAAAAAGTCCAGGAGAGAGGCCAGAGGATCAATGGAGCCTTGGTTTCATGAATGTGAGACACCAACATGAGCTACAGCTCATAGGAAAGGGTCCATGAGAGCTGCACCATAGTGAGAGTGCCGTATCTGGTGCTGTTGGGCCTTTAACAGTGGGCCAGTGTGAAATTTGGACAGGAATGGAGAAACGCGAAGGATTAGTTTAAGTCTGTCAGAATAGCCATACTGCTCAGTTTACTAAACGTGGCATCATTCTGCTTTCAGATATACTCATTAGGCAACTATAACCTGGGATCACACAGAAAAGAGAATTCTGGGAAAAGAAGCTCCAGCTTGATTGACAGCTAACCCGCCACTTGTTGGTTAATAAAATTGGTTATTGTAGGGCTTATTATGAACCTCAGGTCCATGCTTCTCCTGTAGTAGGTAGGTTATCATCAACAAATGGAGAATGTATGTGGAATAGAGTGCAAGTCCAGGCTCAGGCAATAGGAGCAGGCCTTCTCACTGTTGGTGCTGATTACAGTATGAACAATGGGCAGACTTCGTCCACTTGCACACGAAAGGTGTTTATAGTGACATAAACACCTTTTCAGCACAGTTACATAAACAGTTTCTCAAGGAAACATTCTCTAGCATTCAGGAAATGTGTCTTACTTTACAAACAAAAAGTATGCTTTCCTACAGATTTAATTTACTTAAGGGCTGCGAGGAGAACAAGGCTGTGATTGTAGAAGGGTAAAGTTACTTCCAGAGCACTTTTGGGATAGGCTATAGTTAAGCCCTTATAGACAGCATCTTGTTTAAACATCTGTGGATTAACAGAGCACAGGTCAATGCAGGTGGGTTGTGTTACATATTGGACACACCTCCAGAAAGTTGTACCGTTGTGAGTCTAATTGTATTACAAATTCCCGTGAGCCCGTGATTGTATATTTTCTTATGAAAATCCTTCTGAAGAGTCTTTGTTACAGGTAGAGCAGACTGTGAGCTCAGGAACCATGATGGGGATAGCTCTCTGTGTTAAGCAAGCACATTTTATTCATTTCTAAAGGAAAGAAAGGATTCCTGGAATTGGTGAGTTAGGGTTCTATTAAGAGTCTTTAGAAGATTTAACTTATAATAATTAGAGATAGAATTTGTTCATAAACTCATTGTAAGTTGAAAAGGATGGGGAAGGTCCTTCAGAAGACTGCTTTTCTTAAAGAAGGGAGGACAGATGTATGTATTTTCAGCATGCAATTAAAAATACCTGGTTCTAGCCGGGCGGTGGTGGCGCACGCCTTTAATCCCAGCACTTGGGAGGCAGAGGCAGGCGGATCTTTGTGAGTTCGAGGCCAGCCTGGTCTACAAAGCGAGTCCAGGACAGCCAGAGATATTCAGAGAACCCCTGTCTAAAAAAACCAAAAAAAAAAAAAAAAAAAAATACCTGGTTCTGGGAGAACAATGAAAATGTAGTGAGGTAGTGAGCATCAGCAGCATGCATTTTTTTGGTTATTTTTATATTTAAGAAAAGGTCTAATTTAATTAAAAATTTACTAATAATCTTCAGGAATGATTAATTCATTGCTGACTGTAAATTTGCTGTAGCTTTTAGCACCTGAAATACTTAAGCAGGAAAATGTGTATACCATCCTCCATGTTACCTTCTCCCATCCAAGTACTAAGTAGTACTAGCCAGGCCCGACCCTGCTTAGCTTCCGAGATCAGACAAGATCGGGCGTGTTCAGGGTGGTATGGCCACAGACCCATGTTAGCTTCTCTAGTCCCACTTCTCAGGCTTGAATACGCAAGCAGATGACCTTGGGCACCTGCTTCAGGGCACCCCTTCAAGACTGACTGGGCATTAGGGGGTCAAGAGCAGGGTCAGAGAGTTTGTGTTTTTTACTAGCTTCCAAGTGATGCTGTCATAGGTCACAAGGATGCAAAGGAGTGGGTTTTCCTGAGTGTAGATTTTTTTTTTGTATATTTTCTAAAATATTCAACATTTTATACTAAGTCTGATGGACACAGAGAAAAAAAGTATTTTCATATATGCCCACTTTTTGTTACCAGACTCACACTCCTTAAGTAGTGTGGTGGTGGCACCAGAGAGATGCTTTGGTGGTTAAGAGCACTTGATATTGTTGGAAAGGAATCAAATTCAATTCTCAGCAAACCACATGGTGACTCAGAACTGTCTGTAACTCCAGTTCCACAGGGTTCAATGCCCTCTTATGACCTCCATGGGCACCAGACATGTACAAAGTATACAGATATGCCAGAAAAACACTTGTATACCTAAAATAGGAACATCTTTTTTTTAAAGTTTTTAAAATTAACTTATTCATTTTAACATCCCATTCATAGGCCCCTCCCTCCTCTCCTCCCAGTCCTACTCTCCCACCGTCTGAGGTTTTGTTTTTTTTTTTAAGTAGCATGGTGGAAATGAAGCCTAGATACTTCTGGCTTAACTACCACAGATGAACTGTTAATTCATTTAAAAATTTAAATTTATGAAGCTGGGTCAGTTTAAAGGCCACTCTCTTATCTAGGTAGATTCTCCTGGAAGTAAACAGACATATGTCATATATCTGTGGAGTATAATTGTGGACTTTTATTTTTCTCCTGAAAAGACCTATTTAATGTCAATAAAGTTAATGCAGTAAGTGCTAAGAGCAGAGAACTTACTTAGCATATGGGAGGCCCGGGGCCTCTTTCTCAGCACTGAAAACAAATTTTGTGTTCATATGGGAAATTAAATGACTTCTTTGTGTCTCTTAAAATAAACACAGGGTCAAATTGTCATTTTATACAATATTTCAATATGGTAGAAATGTTTATGTTGGGGAAACTTGTATTTTCCAAGGATGAGATAGGGAATTAATTTTAAAATACTATAGTGTGTGTATGTGAGTATACATGTGTAGAGGGGTGTGTGTGTGTGTGTGTGTAAGAGGGGGAGGTTGGTCAAATTCATGGATGATTTCTCAGAAGACATCCACCTTTTAAAACATTATATTATTACTATTATCATTATCATTATTGTATGTGTCGGTATGTGCGTGCATGTGTGTGTGTACCTGAGAGAGTATGTGGATGCCTTCGTGCTGTGACACTTGTATGGAGGTCAGCTGAGCCACCTTGCTAGCTCCCTTTTGCTTTTCTAGGTAACTTTTGTCACTAGAACCTGAGCTGACAAACGGGTTAGAATGGATGACCAGCCAGCCTCAGGCACCTTTGCTTCCCCACTGCTAGGATCGCCCTGCCTTGCTTTTGTGTTGGTGCTGGAAATCCCAACTCAGGCCATGCTTCATGGACTTCATGGACTTGCTCCTAGCCTCTGAAAATACTTGACATATTTTCATGTTTATTTATTGACTGATTGGTGGGTTGGCTGCTTGAGTGTATGGTGCAGAGGTCAGAGGGAAACCTGCAGGAGTTGGTTCTCCCTTTTACTATGTGTATTGGGGATTCTTCAGCTTGGTGGAAGGAAAGTTCCTTTTATCTACAGAACCATCCCACTTCATCTACTGAACATGATTTTTGATTGTCAGTATTTATTTTGACTTTTTAAGTAGGCATACTGGAAATGTTGGTAAAATTGTACCAAGTGCTACTAAAGGTTATTGTTTTTGAATATGTTCAAAGAAAACATGAGGCTACTGAATGAATTTGAAGTTAGAAAGAAATATTCAGGGAGGGTGAAAAATATAAATACTCTGGGTAACTATGTACTTATTTCTTAAAATAGCCTAGTATTTGTAATTGTAAGTTGAATATGGATCATGTAGCTGAAGATTAAAAAAAAGGAGAGGGGCTGGCAAGATGTCTTAGGGAGTAATGGTGGCTCTTGCCAATCCCAATCCCGAAGACCTGAGTAGGATCCTTGGTACCCTGTGAAGGAAGGGGTCCCTGACTCCTACAGGGTGTCTGCCGAGTTCAGTTCATGATGAGGAATGGTCTCTGTTTCTCTCCTGATACATACACAATTCTTTCTTAGAATGAAAACAAATGAAACTGTATAGCTTTCTGGTTTTGGGGCATAAATTAGACTCTCCATGAAACCTGGTTAAAGATGCTCCCCAGTGGCTATCTCTGTGGAGGACGTGACAGACCCCAGAAATCGGTAGGATCCTGCCTGACACAGGTTGCAAAAAGAATTTCTAGCAGACCTGAATCCCCAGTTTTGTTTTATCTGCTATAATATTCATTGACAGTGAAATGCATTTTTCAACCACAGCATTTTAATAGTGCTCATCTTGACTTTGTCATCTGGGTAATTAATGAGTACTCAGCAGATGAATGAGTCTTCCAAAGATTGAAGTTGTTCCCTCCTGTGGATGAATTTTTCACTTGTTTGAGGTGATTGGGCATGCTGGACATAGGCATTTTAAGAGGCGTATATTCCACAGAAGGAAACATGATAGAGTCATTTGAAGTAGGAGCAGTAAGAGAGCAACTGGGGTGTTAGGTATAGGGTTATGCATACATATGTACAAATGCATACATGTGCTTTGTATACTGTTGGGGAACAACAGTAACATAAAAGAAACTAGTGGGATTTCTAGTATTTTAATAGTCCTAAGAGATTTATTTTCTTACTTAATTTCTTCACATTCTGTAACACATTTCCTATCTAATTATATGGTCCCTTTTGTAAAGAACTTCATTGTTTTGTTGTTCTTTTAGACCGTGTAGCACAGGCTGGCCTTGAACTTGTGATGTTCCTGCCTCAGCCTCTCTGCAGTGCTATTATAGTTGTGAGCCCCCATGCCTAACTGGTGAATATTATTTTTTGACTCACATATAAATGTTTCATTTGTAAAAGAAATAGTATTTGAGCATCTATTCTTTTGTATCAGGTAAGTGGATTCTGTCTTTCTGCGTGTGATGCCTTTGTTTGCTCGGAACTGTCTCCTCAGGTCAGATTGCCAGACTGAAATTTATATTATTGTAGGAGATCTTTCCTTAAGAGCTGATCCATGAGGTTGAGGGACTGTATACAAACATCTGTTAACGAACTGTGAGTGTTAAAAAGTAGGATGTTTCAGGAAGGTGCTAAAAGCTAAGGTCAAGTCAGATTGGTCAGGTCAACCTGCTGTTACCTTTATCAAATATTTCTGACACCAATAATTCTCTGGAAAATATGAAATTTTTATGTAGCAAGTGCTTCTTATTTTGAGCTGATATGCCAAAGTATAAAGTTGAACATGGTAACAGATATCCTGTGATGCTTTGATTAATTTATATTTGATAATGCTTAAATCAGATTAAATCTACTTATCTACTCCAATATTTACTTTTTTTTGGCAAGTGTTTCTGTCTTAAAAGAATTCACAAGGTGTTATCATCATCTGTCTATGTAAGAAACACACCACCAGCTTTTCTTTTTGTCTCTCTGTGTGTGAGTGCTCAGCAGCAGTCAGTCCTCCTCACCCCTCCCCTGCCTCTGCTGACCACTGTTGTACTTTCTGTGTGTGTGAGGTAAACCTTTATATTTCACCTGCAACCAAGGTAGCGGACTGCTTTCCTCTCTCTGTCTGGCTTATATTGTGATCTTATGCTGTGATCTCTAGTTCTATTCATGTCACAAGTGACCTGGTTTAATTCTTTTTTTATGACCAAACATATTCCACTGTGTACAGAAAGCTCATCTTCTTTGTGCCCAGAGATGGATGGACAGTAGGCTGTGAATGGCACTATATCCTAACAGCCCTGCAACATGGGGCCATACGTAGATCTCCTGAGCATGGATCTCAGAGGTGGGATTGTTGGGCCATTTGAAAGTCCCATTTTTTTATATTTTAAGGAACTTCCATATTGTTTTCTCATTTACATGCTCACACCAGTGTGCGCAGGCTTCCCTTTGTTCACAAGGACGCTTGTTGTCTTGTTTTAATGATAAGTATTCCAACTTGGGTGAAGTGATGTCTTTTAGCAAATATTTTAAAATGTTTCTAGTACTGCCAGATGTGGTGGTGCACACCTTTAATCCCAGCACTTAGAATGAAGAAGCACACATATCTCTGTGAGTTGGAGGCTAGCCTGGTCTACATAGAGAGTTTGAGGTCAGCCAGGGCTACACAGTGAGACTATCTCAAAAACAGACAAACCAAAACAATAATTTTTTTAATATTAAGAACAGAAACTATACTTAAAGATAGTTTCTGGTCATTAGATCAAACTTAGAAGGTATAACCTATAACCCTCTGGACTGAAAGTGTTGAAGTGATTGTTATTTACTAAATAACAGCAATGAATGGGATGTGGAGATGGCTTAGTGTTGAAAAGTGTGCTGCTGAAGCTTGGGACCTGGATTGTAATCCCTAGCACCACATTAAGGAAAAAGAACAAAAGCTTGGTGCGACTATGCATGCCTGTAAATAGTTCCTCCCACACTCACACTCAGAAAACAGAATCATTGGAAGTGAGATTGATTTCTGTCATAGAAAATCCAGACTACAAACTGGTTTGTAATGCTCACATTTGGCCAATGTTTCCAGGTAAGACAGCCAGTTGCATGGACTTATAGGTCCACTGTAGGGCTGGAGAGATGGCTCAGCAGTTAAAAGCGCTTGATGCTATTCTGGAGGACCCAAATTGCATTCTCATACCTACTAGTGTGACAAGCCTTTGAAAAAAATAAAAATAGGCACAGTCGGTTAACATTGGGACACCTGCGGATTCAAGATTCATGCTGGTGCATTTGCGTAATTCCTTAAGATGAAGTTTTAATAGAATGCCAGGATTGGAAGCTACTGCTTCCAATTCTACGGCTGGTATGATGGGTCAATAGTAAAGGTGTCTGCCACCAAGCCTGATGACCCGATTTCAGTTCCCAGGAACAGACACTTGCAAGTTGTCCTTTGACCTCTGCATGTGCACTATGGCACATGAATACACACTTTTACACACACACACACACACACACACACACACACACACTGTCTCTCTCTCTAAACATACAAACAAATGAACAAACAGTAATTCTGGCTAGATTAAACCTATGTGCTAAGTGGGGTTTTTTGAGCTAGAAATAGTGTATTTAATGGATTTTTTCTATATAGATCATTATGCTTCATTACTGAAACTTAAAACATGAATATATATCATTCATGCATAAAATCACATACATGCCCACTTAACAATACAAGTTGAATTATGTGGTGGCCAGTTAAGACTGGGCATTTGAGGAAAAGTTGCGTATAGCATGACCAGTCCTCCTTGGTGTCTGTGATAAATGTACTGTTAAATGTCATGCAAGAAAACATTAACCATTAAGAAAAGTGCTGTTGGTTAATAAGTTCATTCACTTAAGTGGAGAGATTTTTCTTCTAGTATTTCTTCTTTCATTTGTCACATCTTAGTGTCAGACCAGAAAGGAGAGAATGGGCTAGAACTGGAGACAGGTATAATAACTCCCTGAGTGGCTTACATCTTAC
The DNA here is from genome assembly GCA_907164525.1 of Lophiomys imhausi. Classification (NCBI taxonomy): domain Eukaryota; kingdom Metazoa; phylum Chordata; class Mammalia; order Rodentia; family Muridae; genus Lophiomys; species Lophiomys imhausi. The sequence continues at coordinate 3,231,969 of CAJQZJ010032443.1, forward strand.
AGCTGAGTGTACATCTTAAAGGTTCTGTAACCTCCTAGACCAGTGTCACTAGCTGTGGATGGAGTGCTTAAACAAATAAATGATGTTGTAGGGTGTATTCCACGTTCAGATCACAAGGACAGGCATCCAGCAGGTCCTTAGAATTTTCCCTGTCTTGGTGCTTCAGTTAATTTTAGTGGCAGATGGAGGTTATGGAGGTGGCTGGCACTGATGACGGAAATCATATTTTTACTTAGAGGTTGTAAATTCCTCGACAGTAGCCACTCCCTCCTTTTTTTATTTAAAAAAAGAAATCTCTGAGACCTTTTAAATTTCTTGTCTAATTAAGTACTTTCCCTTGACTGATGGCTTGAAAATATCATACATTCATTTGTACCCTCTGAGTAGGTATAACAGTACTTACTATAGGACACACCTCCTTTAAAAAAAAATCTATAGCACCTTCCTGAAAAGATTAGTTACACATACAACATTTAGTTTCTCCTCATTTGTTTCCTGCTTTTTATCAGAGTTAATCATAAAGAAGATCGTTTACTCTTTGTACAGGAAGCTACCATGACAGGTCCTCTTGGAACGTGATGCTTCATGCTTTGTCTTGTTAATTTTCAGATTTTTGCTGTGGATTTTTCTTTCTTTAAAAAAAAAAAAATGTGTTTTTTAGCCATTTCTTCTGTGTGTAGTATGTTTTGTTCTAGTTGAGTGTAGAGCTGGCCATCACCCAGGAGAAGGGTGTTCCTATTACAGGGTAGGGACCTTAATCCTACACCCCTGAGCTACAGACCAGGGAAGGCTATAATAACCCAGTGTTGTTCTTATCATCTGGGAATATTTTCCTCATCAACAAAATCTTTAATGATTTTGTTTGACTTGTTAGAGACCTGCTAAGAAAGTGAATTTTATCTTCATCTTTAAGATGCCAAGACCTGCTGGGCCTGGGGCCAAACAACTGTAATCTGAGGGGGAGATAAGGAAGGGTCAGGGGATGGGAGGATGGGGAGACATCAGATTTGAGTCCAGTCAGGGCTATAAAACAAAACACACAAAACCAGAATGAAAAAAGAAATCATCAGAATCAGGGGCTGGGAGGGGTGTGATGTGGGGAGAGAGAGTGTAGCTCAGTTGTTTACGGACTTGCCACTTGTAGACTGGTGTTTCTTTGAAGCACAGGTGTAGTGGTGCATGACTCTGATGCTAACACCTGAGGATTAGAAGTTCAAGGTAACCCTCAGCTACACAGCAAGGCCAGCCTAGGATACAGGAACTTTATCTCTAAAGAAAAAGATATACATCCTCCCACCTCCAACCATGAAAGCCCAAACCTATAAACCAAAAATCTAAACCAAAAGCCAAGATTGAGAACCCTCATTGGAAAACCTTTCTAGAATTTCTTTTCCCCATTACCTTGGCTTACTCAGGGCTGCCTCCTTGCCGACCTACCCCCATTCCATGGTAAGCTGGAAGAAATGAGTATGTTTAATATTCTTTGTAGACTACTGTTCGTTTTGTCACTTCCTTTCACAAGTAACCTCTTGGACTCTTACTTGTTTTTTTCCAATATAGATCGTGTCCCCAAATATGTGTGTTTCTCTATTGCCCAGAAGAAACTGTAAGACAAAAATACTCTTTTTTTGTGTACCGTCTTCACCTACTGCCTTTCAACCTCAGCAGCAGGTTGGCTGGGAAAGTCCTGTGGTGGTCCTTTCAAGAATGCCGTTCTGTCTAAACAGTGGTGTGTCCACTCACCACTCAGGCCTTCTGTAATTCTGTAGGCTAATCTAACAGTACAATTTCTGTTACAGGAAACTGTACACTTGTACTTTTTGAACTGAATTGCATTTCAGGGGGACAAATAATTTAGTAACTCTTTGATTTTCAGAATCTTTGTGCTGCTTTTTATGAACTTTTTGAGGTAGGGTCTTGTGTAGTGTTGGCTGGACTCCAGCTTGTTTATTGCTGAGGCTGATCCTGAGTTCCCAATCCTCCTGCCACTGCCTTTTAAGTGCTAGGGTGACAAGTATGCATTGCCACTCCTGGCTTTTAACTGTTTTTGAGGAATTAGTTATATCATCAAAGTAAAAGTACTAAATTTGTTAATGAAGTCATCATTCTTATTGATCTGATTGATCACTAATTAGGGAGATGATATGCACTCATTTAAATAGTTTCATTCTTTCCCTTCTGGTGTAGAGCATTTAACTTGTCATTCAGTCTAGGTCATCAGTTAGGTTAATTTCTTTTTTATTTATTTCATTTTTATTTATTATTTATTATATATAATGTACACTTCACAGTTTTTAATCGTACATTTCAGTGAAATTGTTGCATGACCATCACTACTCCTCTTGTTCCCTTCTCGAGTTGACTGTCTACTACCACTCTCCTTTCCATCTTGATTTGCTTTTGTGATCGTGACCTTCAGAAGCATTTGTCCTAAGGCCCAGGTCTCCCTTGAGACCTGAGGTACAGAAGGTACCAGACTTAAGTCTCCGTCTAAGGAACTAATGACCTTTAAATGCTGTGCATACACTGATTACCTTCCACTGGCAGAATTTGAACATTAATATAACGTGTCTTTTATGTAGATAGCTATGCCATTAAAACAAAGAATAATGGTGTGAACTTTCAGAAAGTAGTTAGTAGCATCATGGTTATATGTTTGTATATAGTCTTATTTTTACCATTTTTCTGCTTCTAGCGGTTTTCACTGGAGTGATTTTTTTTCTGTATATTTAAATTATGCAAGCAAGTATTTATGAGTTTTTAAAATGATAATCACTATAATTTCAAACAGCTTTTAATTATGGTGGCGTTAGCAATCATTTTTTTTTCCAATTTTTTTGGAGATAGGGACTTACTGTGCAGTTCAGAACTCATGCCTCCTCAGCCTCTGGAATGTGAGAATTGCAAGCACCTTGACTGGTACAGTAGTAATTCTGACTGAAAGCATTCAGGAGTTCAGTAATAACATTTTGGGTAAAGACAAAAATGCAGAGCTCTGCATTTGATGTAACTAATCACATAAATGCATTTCAGGAACTGTATGGCTCAATCATGACTTCCATGTGAATGAGAATGCTTAGTGACTGAAAGTGCTCTGTGCAACCGTGCTTGTCACTGTGTTATTATTTTGACAGTTGCGTATGATTTTACATTTGTTTGTTCAACCTTATTACACTTAATAATACTGATTTATTCATCATTTTTGTTTGGTAGAGAAAGCAGATTTATTAAGGAAAAATGAGAAAGAACACCTGAGCGGGACTCCAAGGGATGAATTCTGTTACCATTAATTTAAAAATTATAACATTTATGTGTTTATTTGTGTGTGCGTGTGTGTGTGTGTGTGTGTGTGTGTGTGTGTGCGTGCGTGCGTGCGCGTGTGTGTGTGTGCGTGTGTGTGTGTGTGTGTGTGTGTGTGTGTGTGTGTGTGTGTGCACGCGCGCACAGGTCAGAGGACAGTTTTTTGGGATATTGCTCTTCTTCAAGCGCCTTTCACCATGTGGAATCTTGGAGACTGAACTCTTGAGTGTCAGGCCTGTGTCATCTGAGTCATCCAACTGGCTCTCATTTACCATTTTAAAAATGGAAAAGCATCTTATTCTCCAGTCGCTCCTCCAGTAAGAAATGATAATAAAATTTGTAGCTTTCTGGCATTTTCTGTGTGTATTTAGTCACTTTGTACACATGCATTGAATATATGTGAATGCATGTAATGCATTAGTTACATATGTTTTTTAAAAATTTCAGGATGATATTCTATCTTGAATAAATTCAAGACGATAGTGTTCTAAAAACAAATATTTCACACGTTTTTCTTTGTGATTGACTTTTAATGTCTTGGGTTAGTGATCTATACCATATTATTTTGACACAGTTCATAGCTCTTAAAAATGTAAATAAATGGCAATATATTATATTGAATAATTTTCTTAAAACTTAGATGTGCTATTTGGATTTGCATGCATATAAATTAATTATTCTAAGAGCCAGTTAGCTAAGAGTTCTCTTAAAATCATGTGTGGGATTTCTAGTTCCCTCAGAGAATTTTACCAATTAAAATAGATTTAAATGCAACAGGTATTTCATATGTAAAACAATAGGATTTTGGTGTAAAATATGATTAAGAAATATAATTATGGATTTTACAACAATGGACTTATATAAATCTGATCCCTAACTTCAAACATTTTTGCCAGATTCCTGTCCTTCAAAAATATTTCACTGTACTCAAGATATAGGTGTGATTATTAATTATTGGTCTATGATATATATATTGCCTTATGTTCATAATTTGTCTTCAGTATTTCATCAAACATTTGAATATTTTGTTATACACCATACCAAGTGCTGGTAATACCCCAAAAGAAAAACATAATGAACAATAAAAATCTAACCCTCTCCAATATAAACAACAAAAATACAAATATTCCAAGACAATCAAGCAAGAAAAAGTTCCATTAATAGATGTTACAGTTGCTGACTGTTGTGAGGGGGGGAGTAGAGGGCAGAGGAACCTACTGAATGAAGTACAGTACAGCATAGTGTTGCATATACTTAAAATTCAGTTATGATCATAGAGGGGGTAGTGGTAGCTGTAGAAGGGAGATGCTAGAGGAATCTCAGGGAGCCAACAAGATGGGAAAGGTGAGCTTTAAAAGATGAATAGGATTTCAGATGAGCAGGTGGTGGTAGAGGAGTCTCATTGTTGAGGTGAGGAGATTAAACAAAAAACTCTCCTTGGGCTTGAAACTGCTTTTTTGCCAGTGGTAATTAAGGAAGGATTTACTGAAGAAACTCCTAGAGCACAGGAGTGCAGGCAGCGAGGGTACAGCAGCTAGTTCATGTTAGAAGAAGAAGTGGGAAGGGTCGGAGAACATCAGGCTTTGATAGGTACACATTCATCAGGAATTTTTGAGTAAGCTTGAATGGAAGATGATATTAGGGGGAAACATTCAATCTGATTTCTTTCGATTACCAGTTTGTCTCTTAACTTAAAAAAATTATTCATTTATTTGTATGGGTGGTGTACCTCTGTGTATGTCTGTGCAAATCACGTGTGTGCCCGGTGCCCATGGAGGCCAGAAGCTTAAAACCTCCTATAGGCCTTTCCTTACCTCTCAAAGGTTTCCAGAAGCACCAAGCTAAGGACTTGCCTCCTCCTCACGTGCCTTTGGGAGGCGTTCCAGACCCAGCTACAGCACTCCGTCTGATATTACATTCCACTATCCCATGACGTAAGAGTGAGTCTTAGAGTTAGGGCATTTTACACCTGAATATGCCATCACCTTTATACTAGCCCTTTTATTTAAAAAGTTACGTGTGTGTGTGTGTATGTGTGTATCTTGTACTTGTGAAGATCCCAGTTGTTTTTAGTGGTGTGAGGAGCAGCCTTGTGGCTGTCACTGAGCATTTCTAATCACTGCCTCAATATAAGTGACAGGGTACTGCGATTACCGTTTAGCAATCAGGAACCTGAAATATTCACAGTTTTGCTTTCTCACTTCTTCTTTCTTCTCTTTTTTCACTTAACCCAGAGAATGCCAGTCACTTGTCACTTAACCATTTCTGGGTCATAGACAGACTCAGTCTACAAATGACAAAGCCAATTTTGGGTGTCCAGGGAAAGAGGTAGATCTGTCTTTTTAAATAGGACCAGTGAACAAATAGCTTATCGGCAATGTATTAAACTCATGATTTGTATAAAAATAGTAGATGCAAGTAAATGACAGCAACTTGCGTGTTGTTTCCAATAGCAAAGGCTTATTGTGAGAGAGATAGGTAATATATGTTCAGTTGAGCTCTTCGTGGTAAAAACGACTTCAAGCAGACCTGTAATGAACACTCTTGCACCAGTCAATCAACAGCAGCACGCTCTGCCTCCCTCAGAGCTGAAGGGAATTCAGCTGCAAGAGGTGCTGACTTGGCCTGACAATGTGGTCCAAACTGGGAGATGAAATTTTAGTATTATTCATTATTTTTTTCTCATTCAGTAGTATTATTTCTGTTCTGTGAGGAAAGAAACCAAGGAGTCAGTTGCTCTTTATTTTTTTAGAGACAAAGTCTTAACCCTGTAATTTCAAATTCACAATTCTACCTCAGCCTCCAGAGGGTTCAGATTACAGGCAGGTAGCATTGTACCTAGCCAAAAAGAAAAAAAGAAAGAAAGAGAAAGAAAAACTGGTTTCTTACTTGTACGACAAAACCAAAAATGCTAACATTTGGAACTTTTGTGTAACTCAGTGTTAGTACTTAAGTTTCTAAGTGAAAACCCTATAATAGCAACAAGTTGTATATTACCAAAAACTATAGAGATTTTTCTTTACCCTGTAGTCTTAGGGATGAGACATAAGGTCATGGTCATGCTAAGTACACAAAACCCTATGAGGGTTTGTAACCCTACAGCATAATTTCCAGTTGGAAATAGGCCTTGGCTTGGAGATGCACAGGCCTTGAGGTACGTGATGAGCCTGGCAGATGGATAGAATATACTATTGACCCAGTACAGGAAATGATAGCATAAGAATAAACTACATCAGGAGAGACTTAGGAGTAAACATTTCCCCACAAACTAAACTCTAGACAACATACTTCGCAGTCTTAGGAAGTCTCTGAGTTCTTATTTGTTTGGGGTGATTTTTTTATAAAGGAGCTCTGGCAAAACTTTATTAAAGAAAACTTTCCTGGTTTACTTTTCACCAGCCTGTTCTGGCATGCTCCTAATATCAGAATCACCTGGGTCAATGATAGCCAGTGTGCGTACTCTGTAGTATTTTCCGCACGCTGTGCCCAATTCGATAACATTACCCCTGTAGTGTGGACACCAGTTTCAGCCAACATGGCATAGTATTCCATTTCAGATTTCCTCAAAGCTGGGAAGGCGTTGGTGAGGATGTTGGTGAGGATAACTAATTTCGCTTTGCCTTGTCTGATCATCTTCAGAGTCTGCTTGTATCCCAGCACACACTTTCCACTTTTCAGAACAAGTTGGAGTCTCGAGTTGATGGACTCCAGAGACTTTTTCATCTTCTTTGCGCCCACCATCTTCCTGCTTTAGGTGCGGGACCCTAACCAAGTTCAGCCACCAAGATGGCCGGGGAGCTAGAAAGGCGTTTGGGGTGATTTTTAAGGTGTGTTTGCCTGGAGTTAGAGAGACAGTTTCTGTGATACAACTACCCGTTCTGGCCTGAAGATAATATTGTAACTTTAATATTAAAATATTTGTGAAAATGACATTTTCCAGTTAAACTTATTGAGGGAGGAAGTTAACCAGATGGAGGTGAGGTTGAAATTTAAAGAGGAAAACAAAAAAAGGCTTTGCCCCCACCTCAGTTGTCTTAATGGATGGCCCACTCTTCTCCCATTCCATTTATCTGTAGTTTATATTGCATGTTATGAATTGCATTGTGGTGATAGACACTGGAGGTCATGTACTTTTGTATTTATGTGTCCTGATTAGATAGGGAACTGTTCACCACCCTCTGTCGTTCCAGGGTGTAATACCTGGTTCTCTCTGTAATTGGCTTCATGTGGGTCACTTGTATATTCTTAATCAGAGTCAGTGGGAATGCTTCTTTTTTCAGGACTAAGGAAGGAAATTTCATTCTAGCCTTTTATAAATGCGATCTTAGTGTTTTAGATATCATCTTGACTTTGATAAATGTCCTATAGCCTCTTTTAAGTAGATGTGGAGTGACTGAATTATCTTCAGTGCCCCATGCCTAAGAAACCTTAATAGAAGGAGTTTTAATCTAGTGATAACAGAGGGTCTCCTGTTCACTGTAGTGGATTATTTTTCAAAAACTCAAGTGGATGTCTGAAGCCTCAAACAGTCACAGATCCTGCATAAATTATGTTTCCCTATACATAAGTATCTGTAACAAAGCTTAATTTATAAATTAGGAATGGCAAGAAAGTAACAATAATAACTAAGATTGAAATAGGAGAATTATAACAATATGTGGTAAGCAAAATTACACAGATGTGGGATATCTTACTCTACTTTGACCTTATTTAAAGGTACTCTTTTGTAGCTTTTCCTTGGCATTTTTGTGTTGGCAAGGCTGGTGCCCTGATGCCTGAGGGCTATTATTAAGTTAAAATGTTACTGAACGGAAGCACTGTGGCGTGGCAGTTGGTCTGGTGGAGAACTGACTAGTCAGTGGATGTGCTGCATAAGTGGGTATAAGTGAAGGAGGAAGGTGCAAGATTTCATAATGTTACTCATCGAGACGCGCAGCTTAAAGTTTGTACCTGTTTATTTCTCGAGATTTCCGTCTAATATTTTTGGACTAAAGTTTATCATGGACAACTAGATATGTGGATTAGAGATAAGTCATGAGCTATGAGGGAGGGATACACTTGGTAGGAAAGGAGAGTTATGTGGAAGGTCTTAGGAAATATTTGATCCTAATTCCTTTTAGTACCTCACATAGATACCAGGAAATTATGGATCTTGAGGGCATCCCTTTAGGTATCTCTTAAATGAACTTACTCTTGTTCCAAGGGCCTTCAGATTCCCAAGAAAAAATAGCAAAGTGGTAAGTATTGTGACATTCATTGAAGAATAGATTAGGATTTGACTGAAAATCTTGAGCATTAGGAACCTCTTAGACTCTTGACTAAGTGGTGGTGCACACCTTTAATCCCAGCACTCAGGAGGATCTCTGAATTCAAGGTCCTCATGCTCTACACAGTGAGTTCCAGGACAGCCAGAGCAAAGTAGAGAGACTCTGCCTCAAAAACAAGCAAACAGAAAGAACCACTCTGTCATCAGACTGGAATATGCAAATTTACTGATCTCACTGTTCCTGTTGCCAACACTGCTCAGAGCATTTGTGGGTCAAAAGCAGCTTTGCTCTGCTCCTCTTTCTTTAGTCATCATCCCTCTCACTTCTGGTTCCTGAAATACAAGTAAGTTTATGCCAAAAGTCCTTCCTTTCAGGACTGTTGCTGAAATACCTCCTGTGGGGCTGACCCTGCCATCTCCACTCACTTTTCCAGTGTAGCATTGTATTTCTCACAGCACAGTTTACTGTGTTTAATTTCTCATTACTTTACAAGAATTCCTGACTGAGAAGACTTAAGGGAGGAGAGATTTTATTTTGGCTCATGATGTCGGAGGGTTCACTCATTATGTCTGTCGTCAAGGTGGAATGGCCCCTGTCCATATTGACAGGAGCTTGTGCCTACTTCATATGAGATGTGAAATACATTCCAGCTATTAACTACTAAGGCCTGCTTCAAAATGGCCTACCTTGAACTACCAGCCGGAGGGAGACTTCTGTTCAATCACATGAGACCACAAGGAACATTTTACATTCAAACTGCATTTGCCTACACGTTTTCCTTTGAATGACATCTTTCTGTTCAAGCAGTTTTTATATTTGGGTATTGTTTATGTGACCAGTAAAGAACTGAGCATCTAGCATCCTTAATATGGCACACTTTGAGGTCAGATGATGAACGGGTCTTTAGCTGAGGACCTTTGCCCTCTTTGGAAAGAGAACAGGGCCTTTGTTCAATGAGACAGCACATCAATGTTCTCTCACAGTAGTCATTTACCTTCCGATACCATTGGGTACTGTGTCCTGAAGAACAAGATTTCTGTGATGTTCCTACAAGTGCATACATTGTCTATCCAATATGTGGAAGAATCTTGACCTATTTGCAGATGCACTGTTTTTCTTTTTTTGAGGCAGGATTTTCTCTGTGTGGTTCTGGCTCTCTGTAGATCAGGCTGGCCTTGAACTCACAGAGATCCGCCTGTCTGGGATTGAAGCCATCAGCCACCATGCCCAGCTCATGCTGATATGTTTTTGAAATAGAGCAGCAGACAAGGTTGGCTGTGGCTGTCAACTTGTGAATTTCTCTATGGAAATTTGTATTTATTCAGCTGGGCCTAAGAATAACTCAAATTTATCTGTTTGAATGAGGGAAAATTTCCAGAACAGGTATCACTCAGAGGAATGGTGAGGAGCCAGCAATAATGCAGTGCCTCCCTGGAGGAGTGGTTCCCTGTCTTTATCTCCAGGCACCTTTCTCTGTGGAAAGGCTCAAGAATAATTACCTCAACAGGCCTAGGTGGAGCTCAGCTTCAAGCCAACACAATTATCTCTTTCTGAAAACTTAAACATTCTATCTCAATTCTCACATTTGTCCCCCCACGTGTTATATATTTTGTTGCCTTAAACCTGCTTTTGCAAAAACCAGAGGAGTGAGAGCAAGAAAGAATTTGGTAAAGTAAAAGAACAGGTAAAGCTTTCCTTTGTAGGAAGGAAGGATTGTGTCCCGTTACCGGCTGTGGCGGAGGTATCTTCCCATTTTCCATTGTATTAACACCAGAAGCCTGTGTCAGGCCCACGGTGGCCCCACACTGAGGCAGTTTAGAACATGGGTGTTAGGTAGTTTCAATGGACATTTAGCTCTGCCTCTTCTACTGTTGTTTATTTATCATCGTATGTATGTATGTGTATATATGTGTGTGTGTGTGTGTGTGTGTGTGTGTGTGTGTGTGTGTGTGTGT